>JAIFZK010000001.1:1770000-2052500 GCA_027481765.1 Tenualosa thibaudeaui | reverse complement strand
CAGGTTTTAGGCATTGCAGGCATAGATGAGTCAGTTTAGACAGCTGATTGGTTGACCTTTCTTGTGGGTCAACAAATAACCCTGTAAGAGAATTCAGAGTTCATTAATTAAAGGTTCAAATCCCAGCTGCAACCGTTGTGCGCCTGAGCAAGGCACTTGACCCTAAGTTGCTCTAGGGGAGACTGGCCCTGAACAATTAATAGTTGACAAAAAATGTGAGTCGCGTTGGATAAAAGTGTCTGCTAAATGCATTATTGTAAATGTAAAATGTTGGATAAGATTCAACATCTACATTGAAGCTAATCATTGTGACAGGTTGCATGCAGGCAAGGCCTACCTCTGATATTTACATAATGGACTTTATTAACAATCAATGGCAGACTTTCTATGTTTCAAATATTGGTATGTTGTTCTTTAAAGCCCTATTGGTCAGGATTCTCAACTTTAGGAGCTAGACTGAGACCTGCAGTTCATTGGACCTGTTTCTGCACAAGTTCATGAGTTCCCAAACATCCTTAAAAACCTGGAAGACTAGAGACTACATTTCTAGTCATGGAAAACACCTGCAAACTAATCAGAAATGTTAGCCTCATATTCAGATTGGTAGTTAGTGCATCATGGTTCTTGTTTTTAGCATGGAGTCATGCATCCAAGTACCAAATGTTGTAAAAGTGTTGCTGAGATATAAGGTCATATTTATTGTGAACCCTCAGAATAGGTTCTTGAGTCCACACACATATTTATGTCATTCTGTTTGTTACTGTGATTATTATTATTATTATTATTATTATTATAATTTTAGGTAAAAACCCAATGAGCCTTTGGAACTTCCTAGTTTATGAAGTGCATTGAAGAGAATGTTCAACTGATGGCATCTTGTCATTCATTTTGGCTGGGAGGTTGGACTTTCCAGTAGCCTACAATTTTCCCACTCAACTGGTTTGAGTGAAATGCCTCTACACACTGTTTCAGACGTTTTCCTGACATACATCTTGTGAAGTTGAGGTAAGTACTCCTGTTATTTTATGCTTTCCAGACTAGCATTGTCTGAATGCATTATTTTCAGTGTAATGACAAAAATGGTTAGAGCAATTATCAAACCAGATAAACAGGTGAAGTGTGACCTCTTTGGAAGCCATATTTGTGTGGGATTTCAGTGGGATTGAATATAGAAATCCAGACCTCTGGATTTCAAATAGATTCTGTGCACATTCTTGGATAGGTTTCTAGGCTGTGTCATTGCTAGCTTATATTACTATCTTGGCCAGCATACTGTTTCTCCAGTGGTAGAACCATCAAGATTGTGACAGGTGTTAGTAGCAACACTGTCTAGAAACTCACCCCACTGGAGCATCTTTGTGGCCACCATTCATTGGTTTACTGTCTTTAGCTTCAGTTGTTCTGATTTAGATAGATAGATAGGTAGATAGATAGATAGATAGATAGATCTCTGTCCACGCTCTCTCGCACCTCATAATGTTTAAAAAAATTTCTGTTGGTGTTATTTGATGGGCTGTTTAGTTTGTGGTTGAAAAGTCACGTTTGCATTTATGCAGAGCGTTACTGAGTGAAGAGCCTAATTATACAGGACTATCTCCTCTGTAGGCCTCCTTTGTTTAACTTGACGGTGTTTTTCCATTTTGTCTCAGATTTTCTATGAATCAAAACACAAAGTCTTAAAGAGAATTTGCGCACGTTTGGACAGAGAGTGCTGTTATATTGTTGGTTATGTGCTGGTTGCCTGCATCTGGTGGAGGTTGTGTGAAATCTGTCAGTTGCATCAACTCGCATTTTGTGGTTAAACACTTACTTTCCAATTCACTCACACATCAATTTCAGTGAACATCCACCACTGGAAAACTGCAGATTATATCCATGGCTGCTGTAAGATAATTACTGAGGACAAACAGTTTGTCTCATCACTCAAAAGTTTTCCCCCTTTCCTCAAATCATTTTGTACATGGGAATGTGAAGTGTCCTGCACAGGCACGCTAGAGGTAACCTAGAGTGTATAATAGAATAGGGTTCGTTCAGTCCATGGGCTGAGGTTCAGCAGAAAGTCCAATATTTTGCTGAATCAGAAACTGAATCCTGGATTTAACAATCAAATAATAATAATCTATACTCTTTTGATCATGTGAGGGAAATTTGGTCTCTGCATTTAACTGGAATAGCCTGTAAATCAAATGTTTCCTTGTGCTCTTTAGGCTGTCAAGTCTAGTAACACTGAAGGGAAAACGGGTATGCAAGCAATGTTGAATAGGGACCAACACATGCAGTTGATAATGGTCTCCTTTTAAGTGGTTTACTTAACTCATGTTCATGGTATCCTCCAAAACTGTTTTCTCCCTTATTTCTGTATTTTTCTTTTCTTTTATTTTCTTTCTTTCTTTCTCTTTTCTTTTCTTTTATTTTCTTTCTTTCTCTTTTTTTTTCTTTCTTTCCCTCTCTCTCTCCAAAAGGTTGACGACCTTAGGCAAGTTCACTTGTTGTAAGCACTCAGCTCATGTATAAAAGCTGTGATTGTTACACTATTGTGCGGTGAACTGCAGTTTCTTTTCTTTGTTGTTATGCTGATGGTCACCAGTGACTACCGCTGCCCCAGATCACTTGGTGGAGAACATAAAACGATATTTGAGCCTTGATATGTGTATCATGTTTGCACTATTCTCTATTGTTCCTTCTGTCTCTTTACTGTCTTTGTTAAAAGTATGCCATTTTAAAATGACTCATAGACGTGGCTAATAACAATGGATTTGTTGACTTAATGAACACTGCATGCATCAGGACACTTCCTGATACTGTCTGTAGACCACAAACAGACAGCGTCTTGGTGACACAGTTCTTAGAATAAACAAGCACAGTCTTAGCCGTACTTGACATAATGCCCTAGTTCATCTAAAACTCTGTTATTTGATGGGCTGTTTAGTTTGTGGTTGAAAAGTCACGTTTGCATTTATGCAGAGTGTTACTGAGTGAAGAGCCTAAAACTCATTTCATTTATTGCCTGACTTTGGCTTTCAGTCAAATTAGGGCCCACAAACAACTTAAACTGGACTGCACTGAACTGTCAAAACTATGTTCATGTGTTTTACACTGTAGATTTGATTGGATTCCCTTACCACAAAACAGTCCATGGTAAAAGATTGTTTGCTATTGAAACTGAAAATTACAGACATCCAGTGCGGATACAAATTTGACTCACTAGAAGGGGTTGCATTAACTCTCAATGCACATATAGTGTCATGTGATCGACTGGTAGGGTAATAGGGGCTAGGGCTATGGTGATGTATGGTATGGTAGGGCTATGGTAGGTGGTGTATGGTAGGGCTATGGTAGGTGATATATGGTATTATAGGGCTATGGTAGGTGAATGTATGGTAGGGCTATGGTAGGTGAATGTATGGTAGGGCTATGGTAGGTGATGTAGGGCTATGGTAGGTGATATATGGTAGGGCTATGGTAGGTGATATATGGTATTATAGGGCTATGGTAGGTGATGTATGGAATGGCAGGCTATGGTAGGTGATGTATGGTAGGGCTATGGTAGGTGATGTATGGTAGGGCTATGGTAGGTGATGTATGGTAGGGCTATGGTAGGTGATGTAGGGCTATGGTAGGTGATATATGGTAGGGCTATGGTAGGTGATATATGGTATTATAGGGCTATGGTAGGTGATGTATGGAATGGCAGGCTATGGTAGGTGATGTATGGTAGGGCTATGGTGATGTATGGTAGGGCTATGGTAGGTGATATATGGTATTATAGGGCTATAGTAGGTGATGTATGGTAGGGCTATAGTAGGTGATGTATGGTAGGGCTATAGTAGGTGATGTATGGTAGGGCTATGGTAGGTGATGTATGGTAGGGCTATAGTAGGGTATGGTAGGAGAATGTGCAACCTAGCGAGAATTGACAGGTGGGGAGCAGCACCAGCAAAGTCGGTCTAACAGGCATAAGAACTAAAACAGTCAGGTCCTACCAAGGGGAGAAGGAGGAAAGTGTAATGTGGATTTAGTGTGGAAAAATATTTCTAATCATCATTTGCTGGGGCCAAAGAGAACAGGTGGAAATTCTGCACTCTGTGAAGTGGGGAACAAGGGTGTAGTGGTCCCTATACTTCTTGAAACAGATAATTTATGTATATCTCATTTATTTATACCATTATATCAATAAGGCAATGTTACCAGTGATACCAATACGTTTACACGTCAAGAAAGCCTCTCCAATAAGCCCTCTATTTTCAAAGAAATACAAATACAAATATAAGTGAATATTATAGGGTGACCATACAGTGATACTATCAACATAGGTCTTGGTGGTGCGTGTGACTCTCTTTGCAATTAGGCCTGCATCATGAAAATCATGCTGACAGGCAAAATGCTTTGTGACAGGTGATTTATGTCAATGCAAAGATGAAAAGTGAAAACATATCATTCAGACAATCAAAGCATTTTATTCAAATTTAACAACTAACTTACCATGTTAGTTGATAAAAGCCATGTGGGATCACCTAATGTAGATCAAAATGCCTCTGATGGTTGTTTCTTGATTTTGTTTGGGGTGTTAAGCCCACCTACATCGCCTCAGTGTAAAAAGCCTGTTTTTAATTGATTCTGTAGCTCAGTCAAAGGGAATGAAGCACAAAAATACAAAGTCTGGTGGCCAAGCTGAGCTACAGAGTGAAATCAAATTACTCACAGATCAGAATGGGTTTTCCCTGCCTACTTTGGAACGACACATAATACTCTCAATTAATGAATGACACTACGCGTTATACCACTAATACTTATCTTGTATTTCAAATAAAAAACATTTACAGAAAAATCTTTTTGTCATAGATAAAGTAAGAGCTTTTCTAAATGAGCAAAGTATCGGTGTTCACTACACACAATGACAGCATAAAACTGAGGTGACTGTGACCCCTCCTACAACAAATGTGTAGATAAAACAAGATACAAAACCAAACCTGTTTAGCAGGTGCCTGACACCAAATAAATCTTGGAGAAGGCAGCCCACACTTCTCAGTGTTAGTCTGTAAGCTTTGCTAATCAATGTAAACCAGAAGTGTATCAAGGTAAGGGCAGCAAACATTTCAATGGAAGGTAAACATATTGTATATGCTGAGAATTGGCCTACGTAGTGATTTTCTTTGTGTCTTTTGCTATTAATTTGATGAGTTAAAAGGACCTTCAGAGCTGACAGATTTATTAATTCATGTTAATTAATTTAGTCACTTTTATTAATTAATGTTTTTTGAAAATGCATGTATGTGTGTTTGTCTGAATGTATGTTTTATGCATGTATTTGTGTATGCTATTAGCTTATTTTAGTGTCATTTAAAAAGTATGGTCCAAGTTATATAAATCTTTTGGAGAGCCTTGTCATGTCACAAGTCATGGTCATGTCATGTCATGTCACAAGTGTGTTTAAGTAAAGACAAGGGGCTGAAAGGTAACAGTCATTCTTTTATGGCATACTGCTGGTTGTCATAACTATACAGAACATGTTAATATAATTTATTATAGTAACACTTTATATGAGCGCACACATATTTGCCATTAACAAGCTGCTTATTAACATGCACATTAATAACATAGCCATTTGTTATTCTCAGGAACAATTATTCTCAATCAAACATAACTAGGACTTATTTGGACAACATTAGAAGTTGTAGCTTTGGGTTTTGTTCCTATGAATAGACACTCTTTTCTCAGTATTACTGAACTGTACTACTGTCTTACAAGCCCTACACTAACCAAAACTAACTTACTATCTGCAACTAAACAGTAGTTAGGAATTAATATTGGAAAAAATCTTGGTTAATGGTCTATTATAGGTAGAACAAAGTCATGCAGAATGGCTAACAAATGGCTAGTATGCTATTAATTTGCATATTAATAAGCAGCTTGTCAATGGCAGATCTGTGTGTGCTAATATCAAGTGTGACCTTAATTATATATTATTATGCATTATTGTATTGTACATGCCACTTTGGATCAAGGCATCTTCCAAGAACTTATACATATGAAACATAAACATATTTTGCACCTCTCCGAAGTGCTGCAGTATGTTCCCCTGACATTGAATGGACTATCACAACATTCAAAGATGTGATATCTCTAAAGAGTGACCACCACAAACAAATGACCACTGTCAGTGGCAACAGGTTTTGTGCTTCAGATTGACATCTTCATACCATTCTGCAAGTGGAAACCGTAACACTTACTTTCTTAACAGTAAGCCTGGTTAAAATTGCTTCTGAATCATTTGTTAAGCACCCAAGCCCATACACTAGTGATGCGTTTTTCAACACCTGCACCAACCTGATCCATCATGACAGCCAATCTGCTCCGCCCAACCCGCAAAATTACATACTGATTTTTAACCCAACCCGACTCAACCTGCTAAAATGCCTGGAGAAAAACACGTGGTAACTTAAGCTTACTTATGAGAGAAATTTGTTCACCTTGCGTTGCTGTTTGGTTGTCCCAAATCTTTACATGATGGATAGTCTAGGCTATTCATGATTCTATTGAATCTTAGTCATCAATCACAGAATGGAAAAATGTTCCAAAGAGATTATTTTATTCTTGAAATATAACTAAACATTTTAGATATGTGTAAACGTATAGCCACATACCACGCACTTATCTCTCGCTCTCCATCTCTCATACACACAGTTTCTGACGTGTGGCCTGCATGCATGTGAGACTGCGGGGTAGAAACAAGGAAAACATTTTATCCTCACATTAAATCAACCATGAGCTGATTCATATAACTCGAATAGGAAAAATTATTTGAGAGATTGAGATTTGAGATTTTTACCCCACCCGCCCGCAACCCACATTCTCCTCCTAAAAAGCAACTCACACTGCCCGACCCGCAGACTAACCCCTTTGGGTTGATCCGCACATCACTACCATGCACACACTGTTCCCCCTCATTCTCTCTACCCCCACCATCACTCCTCCTCACACCTCATCTTACAGTTCAAATAGTAGATTGTAAAGAAAAGTGAGGGTAACTTTTCATGATAGAAATGATAAGCAATCTGTATGTCATTGCCTCACTCATACATGACACTAGTCTATAAGTAAACAACAGATATAACATGAGTGGATACATGTTTTGGCCTCAGTGACCTTCAACGTGAAAAGTGACGCTTAAATTAAAGAAGTGATACAGAGATGACTGAGCATTACAGGGGCTAAGGCAAAAGCTAACTGATGGTGATAGCCTGTACGTCATTATTGTGCTTATAGTGGACCAAAATGGCAAAGCCAGTCCATCATCTACATTAACAAACAAATTTAATGATATTTGAATTCAATTTTCTATACTTGCATTTCAGTGGTGTTGCTTTTCTGTCGCTCAGGATCTAACTGATAAAACAAATAGTCAACCAACGTATTACCTGTATTCTGGAATATTTAGTGGGTGTTTGAAGTTTAGTTGTTAAAATGTTTGAATTTCAACTCAAATTTTGTCTTCAGTTTTGCAGCCACCTGAACTAAAGGCCCACCAGCCATTTAACGTTCATGAAAAGGTGCTTCAGAGGTGGTGACCACTATCTTGAAGTATTACAGTAACAGGTCAGTTCATTGTAGTCTTCTGAACTGAAGCCAAAATCCCACAATGTTGATGGCCATCATGATATTTCTTATTGTGATGTAAGCTAAGTAAGGATGCATTTATAATTAATTTTCCAGCAACTCAAAGCTTTTTGCACATATATAATAAAGATACAAGAAAACAACGACAGCAGGCTTATTGCGCAGTGACGGTTGACTCTATGTGCATAGTGTGTGGTCTTGCTCAGAAATTCCCCAACTATGGAAGTAAAAATGAAAAGAAAAAGAAAAAAAAAACAATAGCAATCATAGCAATTTAGCATGATACTGGTCACAAAGTGTGCAATAATAATAATAATAATATTAATAATTATTGTATTATTATTAATAATAGGCCTATGTTTACACTACTTGTAATATGGCACATCACCTCAAAATTTATGTGATTCAATGCCTGAAAGAAACCTTTTTGAATTACATTTTGAAATGTAAGCAAATATAGAGATTGTTTTGATGTTGAGTGACATTGTTTAAGGTAAAGATTATGACCTTAAACGATTTACTGAATCTCTTCTTAATTGTGATCCAAATCCAATTTTGTGGACATATTTGGTATTTGATCACATTGTATTTCATCCTGATCTGAATAGTTACTAGAGACTAGACATGATGATATGGAAATTCTGAACCAAGCAATAGCTTTCCCTACATTTTTGTTTCACAGGAATGCCAATGGCAGAGCATGTATTGATTGTGATCATAATTGCCAGCTGGGTTTTGGTGTCACAAGGCTTCCATGAAGTTTCAGACTCTTCTCTGCAGGTAAAGGCCATATGTTGTCATCACTTATCTAAATAGTAGGTTTGGGTTTACATCTCATCATAGGTCAGCATTGACATCACAAGTGTCAGGGCTGCAATACATGATCTTCTTGTCGGGTTGCTTTTGATTTAGATTCATGTCACAAACACTGAGCTCACAGCAGAATGAGAATGGATATGTTAAGATAGTATTAAGATGGTTAGTGAACTCAGTGGCATAGAAAGCCATGACACTGCTCATCAACAAACACGGGAACATGTGACTGAACATCTGAATGATGTTATCAAGCAGACCAGGCTAGATTGATGTTTTATTCAACTCTAGCACTTGGCCACTAGATGGAGTTAAGAACCGACCTTTAACTGTCTGAGCCTAATTACAGTATGCTATGTACTGTATGGTTTTACAGTTCAAAAGTTTGTCAATTTCAATGTAAAAAGTGAAACTCTGACATGATATAGATTAATTAGACACAAGGTTATGAAATTTCAAGCTATTATTTTGTTAATTTGGATGATTATGGTTTATTTTACTTACATCTAATAAAAACCCCAAATATCCGAGTTTCTCAGAAAAGACTTATAAAAAAGGATTTTTAAGACAGAAATGTTGGCCTTCTGAATAGCATGCTCATGTATAAGCTCAGTGCTTGGTTGGGCCTCCTTTTGCATGCATTACTGCATGGTGTTGGTGTGGCATGAAGGCAACCTACCTGTGGCATTGCTGCAAGGTGTGATGGAATCCCAGGTTTCTTTAATAGCGGCTTTCATCTTGTCTGCATTGTGGGGTCTTCACCTCATCTTCTCTTGACAATACCACCTGGATTTCCTATAGGCTCAAGTAAGTTAAGTGGCCAATCAAGTGCAGTAATTCCATGGTCATTAAACCAGGTATTGTCACTTATGGCAGTGTGGGAAGGTGGGCCAGTCCTGTCCTGAAGAAAATCTGCATCTCCATATTTTACTGTGTGTAATTAATCTATATAATCTATAGGTTTCACTTCTTTATACTGAATTACAGAAAGTAATAAACTTTCTCCAGATTGCAATACATTAGGTAGAATAAAAATGTATTGAAGCTGAGCTAGAGCTGAGACCCAATGTGCTCTCATAGTGGAAGGGAGATTGGGTGGAAGAGGGAATAGATTGGGTGGATTTATTCAAAATGGTGTACTCTGTGCCTGCTGGATTGTTAAAATAAGGCCTTTGTGGATAATGCCTTTGTATTAGTAGGTATGAGAATGACAGAATTTTGTACAGCGCAGACCAAATAGTGAAACGATAGACAATGTTAACTGATAAGGCCAAGGAAGGTTAGTTTTCCTGTGCCCACATCAGTTACCATTAGCTGTCAGTTCGCAAATTCGGACAGTTGTTTGGACATCGAGCAATTGGCTGTTCAGTGCATTACCACAAGGTCTGCATAAGTAGTAGTAGGTGGTAGTATAGTTGTTAAGGAACCTGGCTACTGTGCAATTAGCTTGAAAAGTTGTGGGTTCAAATCCTAGCTGCTACCGTTGTGCCCTTGAGAAAGGCACTTAACCCTAAATTACAATTAATAGTTGACAAAAATGTAAGTTGCTTTCTATAAAAAGTGTCAGATAAATGTAAGGAAAAGAGAAAGGGGTTGGAAGAAACTCTCTATTAAAGTGAATGCTTCAGCAGGATTAATTTATCTTTATTTTTATAGAATATATAGTAAATCACGACACCTGCATGAGTTCATTATAAGTAAATAATGAAAGTGTGGGTGTATAACTATTTTCTCTGTCATTTGCAGTTACTGAATAGAGATGGGAAACTGCAAAGACAAAAACGCCAAGGTTGGTTGGATTTTTGTCAAACGAGTCAGTAATAATGTCAAGAACAGTGACTAAAATTATTGTGTGACATTTAAAATGTGGCTTTAAAATGAATATGTTTAGAAAGATCTAGTGTGTTCACACCACTTCTGTTTTCTCCAGTTTCCCTGAATATGAATGTCTCCTGGGAGTTTATTGTTGAAGTAGATGTGATTGAATCTGATGTTAAATTGTTGGCACAGCTTAAATCAAGCATGTTAAAGCATGTTTTAAGGTGGTAATACATCACAAGGTGCATTAGATTAGATTCTACTTTATTGTCATTACTCATATATAAAATACAGGTAACGAAATGTGGTTTGGCATCTAATCAGAAGTGCAAAGAGCAGTAAGTGCAGTATATACAGTATATGTAATATGTACAGTTAAAGAGCAAAATATATTCAGATTAGAGTAGTAATATTAAATAGGCAGAATAATAATTAGTCAGAAGAGCATTATACATGTACGGTGAAGAGATAATGAGGGTAATATACAGATGTGCTATACACATTCAATATAAAAGGCAATATACAGATGTGCTATAGAGATAGGTATGCACAGATGTATTAAGTGTTAAGTATATAGAGATGTTGAATGCTGAGTTGAAGTCAACAAACAGCATTCTTGCATATGCATTTTTGTTGTCCAAGTGTGAGAGCACACAATGAAGCGCTGTGGATATCGCATCTTCTGTGCTTCTGTTGCTTCTGTAGGCAAATTGGTGAGGTTCCAGTGTGGGCGGCAAGCATGGCAGTCTTATCCCTGTTGTCTTTGTCAAAGCGAGCATAAAAGTCATTTAGCTCGTTGAGGAAGGACAGATCCATGGCTGTCTGTGTGGAGTTGCTGGGCTTGTAATCAGATATGGCCTGAATACCCTGCCACATGCATCGGGGGTCAGAGGTTGTGAAGTGTTCCTCCAGCTTCAGCTCGTATCTGTACTTGGCCTTCTTGATGCCCCTCTTCAGGTCAGTCCTGGATGTACTGTAGGCCTGTGTGTCCCCTGATCTGAAGGCATTGTCACGTGTTTCAGTTAGGCTATGTGCCGTGTCTACTTCGCATACTCCTTGCAGACGTAATCACAGAAATTCTGGCAGACATGACACAGACGGAAATCTTCTACTGTCTGTGAAACTTGACTGTCCTGTGAAAAGTGCTCCTAAGCATTGTGTTTAACTTACTTAAAATCTTGTTATTTCAGTAAGTAGATATGACTCAAACATACCCGGACTCCCAAACTCCCTCCTGTGTGACAAAAAGTCACTAGCCGTCGGTGAATTTGTGTTGTCACTCTTAGCAGCAATAACATGACAGAAAATAGTGGAGCCAATATACATTGTTTTGTTAGCTCCAATGTACAACAAAGCCTAAATCGAGGTTGCAGGTGTTTCACATGTGAAGTAATTAGATTTTGTTGTGATGCTAAAATGAATTCCAGCCAATAAAACGCTTACGGCTAAAGGGTCCTTTCCGGGTGGTATCAGCCGGGAACAACCCCCATGGGTGTTTCAACTCCTGCATGTATTCCTGCCCCATTGGTTTGCCCCTATAGGGAGCCTAAGTCACGCCCATCTACTTCCGATCCATGGGACCTAACTTAACGAAAAATATGGGAATGGGAATCAATAGAAACACACAAAGAAATTCTGGTCCCCTTTCAGATGTACAATGTATTTCACATAAGTTGTTTGCAAATAAAGATAAAATTTTCCACATTGAGGTAGAACTATTTTTGACAGACTTTGAGAGATATTTTAGGTTTCGTGTGAGGTCACTCTGCAGACTACACTCTCAACTGGGTTAATAGACGTCACCATTGAAGATAAGGTTATGCCATGCTAACTAATGGTTTTAGCTTGCTACCTGCTAGGTCGCTCAGCAGAGGTTAAATGGAAATATACTCCTTACCTGATGTGTTTTATCCTGTGATTCAATTCAGCTCTGTGAACTCTGTGGTCTTTTCATGACAAATAGA
The DNA here is from genome assembly GCA_027481765.1 of Tenualosa thibaudeaui. Taxonomy (NCBI): domain Eukaryota; kingdom Metazoa; phylum Chordata; class Actinopteri; order Clupeiformes; family Clupeidae; genus Tenualosa; species Tenualosa thibaudeaui. The sequence goes on along the minus strand of JAIFZK010000001.1, from coordinate 2,040,288 downwards.
AGTCCACAGTTGCTAAAACACTGGTTGTGGAAATGCTCGTGAATAATGGTAAAAATAGCATTATTCTCAGTGATGTCACGTATGCGACTTACAAACGTTACAAACGTTAACAATGATCCGATTCAACAGTCAACAACTATTGCTCAAGTGACTAATATGATGACAAAAAAATTAGATTCACTCAAGAACTTGGGATTTCAGTATTCATGTGTTCCCTTGCTAGTCACTTAGAAGTCATTTTCCCAAGTATCGCATCACGGCTATCTTTAAATGAATTTAATTACTGTTAATACATTGATTTAGGGCTGACACCATTACTTCAGTGACTGAAATAATTTGATTACAGAAAATGTTGACTTTCTTCAAGACCTTTCAACTTTAATATTGAGTTGGCTGTTTTTGTTATGATTCTGTCTCCCGGGACATCGGCCCTCCGATGGACTTACGCTGCATTGCAGCTTCCTTGTTTTGTTTTTCCTATGTTTCCCCATGTGCTTATGTTTTTTCGTCTGACCCGCCCCTTTCTTCCCTCATTGTTCCACACCTGTGTTTCATGATTCTGTTTTCCCCTAATGAGTTTCACCTGTCTCTTGTTTGTTACCTTGCGCCCCTATATATTCTCCAGTCCTTTCATGGCTCGTTGTCTGATTGTCTGACCGTGTTCCTGTCCGTAAGTTTTTGGACATTTCTCGGCGGTGGTGCAGCAGCATGGAGCTTTGCTCGACCGACAACAGACGCAAATTCAAGATCTAGCGACAAGCCTCAGAGAGGTTATAGCCCAGGGCCAACCATCCCAACCTTTTCGCGTGCAGACTGGACCTTCAGTACCTACCCCATTAGTTTCCGCAGCCCCAACTTATCACGAACCTAGGCTTCCTCTGCCTGAACGATACGCTGGGGAGCCGGGCACTTGACGCTCCTTTTTGTCTCAATGTACCCTGGTCTTTAGCCTCCAACCTGGGTCTTTCCCCAATGATCGAGCCAAGGTTGCCTACGTGATAACCCAGCTGTCGGGCGTGCCAGGGAGTGGGGAACGGCGGTCTGGGATAATGAATCTGCGACAACTTCCGGGAGTTTTCTGCTGAGATGAAGCGGGTGTTCGACCGTTCCAAGCATGGGCATGAAGCGGCCCGCGAACTTCTCCATCTGCGCCAGGGCTCTCGTTCAGTCTCGGACTTCGCGATCGAGTTCCAGACCTTAGCAATATCTTCAGGCTGGGGAAAGGAGGCCCTGTTTGACACTTTTTTAAACGGCCTCTCTGAAGACCTGAAGGATGAATTGGTTTCCCATGATCTACCCAATTCCTGTGAGGGACTAATCAACCTGGCAATCCGAGTCGACACTAGATTTCAGCAGCGTCGGCGCTTCAGGACTTCCGGGTCTGCCAGAGGGGAACCCGCTTGTTGTGCTGCATCTTCGCCTCCTCCACCCGCTGCAGCACCATCTCCAGAGCCGATGCAATTGGATCGGACTCGTCTAACGCCTGAGGAGAGGCAACGGAGATTACGTTCACGTCTGTGCCTATACTGTGGCCAACCAGGACACTTCATCGCAACGTGCCCAGTAAAAGCCAGCGCTCACCCGTAAGAGGGGTACGGGTGAGCGTAACACCGACTTCCTCATCCGCTCAACGAACCTCCTCCCAGCCGCCCTACGTGCATAATCAACGTCGAGAGACGACGGTCCTTGTGGATCCTGGTGCAGAGGAGAGTTTCATTGACGCCGACCTGGTAGCCCAATGGGGCTTACCCATCGAAGACCTGGCTGAAGCTCTGGTGGCCAATGCACTGATGTTATTAGCTCCCCTGACACCCCAGTAGTTCTTGGACATCCCTGGCTAGTAAAGCACAACCTGCACATAGACTGGATAGGGAGACGTGTAGTAGAGTGGTCCCCGTCTTGCCAATCCTCATGTTTTACCCAAAGCCGCATCCCTGTTAGGACTGTTCCCGTCCACGTGGAGGAGTTCCCTGACCTGTCAGGTGTACCCCCCATGTACATGGATCTTAAACCTGTCTTCAGCAAGTCTCGTGCCCTATCCCTGCCTCCTCATAGACCCTATGATTGTGCAATAAATCTCCTCCCTGGCTCTTCACCTCCCAAAGGGCGTTTATACTCTCTGTCTCGTGCCGAAACGGAGGCGATGGACTTGTATATCAAAGACTCTTTAGCAGCCGGAATTATCCGTCCCTCCTCTTCACCAGCCGGAGCCGGGTTTTTCTTTGTTTCAAAGAAAGACGGCTCACTCCGGCCCTGCATTGACTATCGGGGTCTTAACAATATCACAGTGAAGAACCGTTACCCTCTCCCTCTCATGTCTTCCGCATTTGAACTATTACAAGGTGCCACAATTTTTACTAAATTGGATCTCCGGAACGCTTACCATCTGGTTCGCATACGTGAGGGTGACGAATGGAAGACGGCGTTCAACACTACCTCTGGACATTATGAATATTTAGTAATGCCATTTGGGCTTACTAACGCCCCTGCGGTTTTTCAAACGTTTGTTAATGACATTCTAAGAGAATGTTGAATCAGTTTGTATTTGTTTTCCTTGATGACATTTCGATTTTTTCCAAGTCTCTCCCGGAACACATTTCTCATGTCCGCACCGTTCTGCAACGTCTCCTGGACCATCAACTCTGTGTGAAAGCGGAGAAATGTGAATTCCTTCCTCGGCCATCCAAATGGACCAGGGAAAGGTCCGGGCGGTTCTGGAATGGCCCAAACCCACCAATCGCCAAGCCTTACAGAGCTTTCTGGGATTCACCAATTTCTACCGACGCTTTGTGCGAAACTTCAGCATCGTGGTCGCCCCCCTCACCGCCCTGACGTCCTCTAAGGCCGAGTTCGTTTGGTCACCTGCCGCAGAATGTGCGTTCCAAGAGTTAAAAAGACGATTCACATCTGCCCCTATTCTGACCCAGCCGGATCCAGATCTGCAATTCATCGTGGAGGTTGACGCTTCTGAGGTGGGTGTCGGAGCAGTACTTTCCCAGCGTTCCACCAAGGACAACCGAATCCACCCTTGCGCTTTTTTCTCTCACCGACTCTCTCCAGCGGAACAGAATTATGACGTGGGAGACAGAGAACTACTGGCCGTCAAACTGGCCCTGGAGGAGTGGAGACACTGGCTGGAGGGAGCTCCGATAACATTTTTAGTCTGGACGGATCACAAAAACTTACAGTACATCAGTCAAGCCAAAAGACTTAACCCCAGACAAGCACGTTGGTCCCTGTTTTTCTCCCGTTTTAACTTCACCCTGTCCTACCGTCCCGGCCATAAAAACACCAAACCCGATGCCCTATCCCGACAGTTTAATACCAGCCGAAGCATCTCAGATCCCGAACCTATCCTTCCACCTCTCCGCATTGTAGGGGCGGCTCGTCTCGATATTGAAGCCTCGGTGATTGCGGCCCAAGCCGACGAGGCTTCTCCTAGCCAATGTCCTACTAATCGTCTGTTTGTTCCAGATTCTGTACGCCCACAGGTCCTGCAGTGGGGTCACTCCTCCCAATTTTCCTGTCACCCCGGAGGTCGGAGGACCCTCGCTTTTATCGAGAGACGGTTCTGGTGGCCTACACTGAGGGAGGATGTCGAGCGCTTCGTCCAGTCCTGTCCTACGTGTGCACGGAACAAGACCTCTACTCGGTCCCCTGCCGGCTTACTACAACCCCTTCCTGTGCCCGAAGACCCTGGTCCCACATCTCCTTGGACTTTGTAAACGGTTTACCCCTCTCTGCTGGTAACAACACCATTCTCACCATAGTTGACCGATTCTCTAAGTCTGCCCATTTCATTCCCCTGCCTGGCCTTCCATCTGCTAAACAGACTGCTAACCTCTTAATACAACACGTTTTCAGAATCCACAGGTTACCAGTAGAGGTGGTGTCGGACCGAGGGCCCCAATTTACCTCAGCCTTTTGGAAGGCTTTCTGTAAGTTGCTGGGAGCCTCTGTCTGTCTGTCCTCCGGTTTCCATCCCCAGAGCAACGGCGAACCAGCTCCTGGAGACTATCCTGCGCTGTATGGTGTCCCAGAATCCTACTTCCTGGAGCCAACAACTTCCCTGGGTTGAATACGCTATTAACTCTCGAGTTTCTTCTGCCACAGGTCGTTCCCCCTTCGAGTGTTCAGTGGGTTAATAGCCACTGTTGTTTCCGGATCAGGAGCAGGAGGTCGGAGTGCCGTCAGCCGAGACCTTCATCCGACATTGCCGGCGAACTTGGAAACGCACCCGTGCCACTCTTCTCCGTTCGTCAGCAAGGATGAAGGCTCAGGCTGACAAGCATCGCTCCCGAGCTCCGCAGCACCGGCAGGGGCAACGTGTGTGGCTCTCCACAAAAGACCTACCCCTAAAAACGGAGTCCCGTAAGCTTTCCCCCCGTTTCATTGGTCCGTTTCCTATTTCCAAAGTCTTTAGTCCCACCGCAGTCCAGCTCAAGCTTCCCCTGCCCCTACGACGCATTCATCCCACCTTCCACGTCTCCAGGATTAAACCGTTTATTTGCAACCCCATGCACCCTCCCCCTGATCCCCCACCACCCCCCCGACTCATCGATGGCTCAGAGGCGTACACCGTCGTCGCCGGGGCCGGGGACTCCAGTACCTTGTGGACTGGGAGGGCTATGGGCCTGAGGCCCGACACATCTTGGACCTGGACTTGATTAAACAGTTTCGCCGCCAACGCCCCAGGACAACCAAAGGGACGCCAGGAGGCGTCCGTTAGAAGGAGGGTACTGTTATGATTCTGTCTCCCGGGACATCGGCCCCCCGATGGACTTACGCTGCATTGCAGCTTCCTTGTTTTGTTTTTCCTATGTTTCCCCATGTGCTTATGTTTTGTTCGTCTGACCTGCCCCTTTCTTCCCTCATTAATCCTAATTGGATTATTGCCTTTTTGTTGGATTTTTGCCTACCTTTTTTGCCTACCTTTTTTACCTTTTTGTTTTCTTGATCTTCTGAGCGTTTTCCCTTTTTGTGATTATTGAACTTTTGTAAATAAATCAGTCTCAATCTGCATTTGGGTCAGTCTGAATTTTCACGTACTTCACAGTTTTTTCACTGTTGGTAGATGTAAATGAATGTGACTCTTATCCATGTGGTCCAAACTCCACCTTTTCAAGTCAAGTAGGGATTTATTGTCGTTTCAGCCATATACACAGTACATAGTGAGACGAGACAACGTTTCACCGGGAACAATTGGTGATACACATAACTGTTAAAACACAGTATGGACAAGACAGATACGTAATAGTGCCTACGTACACTATTGCGGGAGAAAAATAACATTACAACACAGTTGTAAACGATTTGCAGGTCAAATACAGGTGACCTAAAACAAACACGCTGGACAGGGCACGGCTTTTTGCAGAGCACTGTGGCTAGTGGTGTGATTCGTAAAATGAAGACTGTTCAATATAAATATAAATAATAGCAGCTAGAGACTATTCTACATAAATATAAGTGATAGCAGCAAGAAAGTGCGGGGGGCATAAGGTGCAGTGTGCTGTGCGCTGCTTTGCATCCTGAGTAAGAAATTCCAGTCCAATTGCACTACAGGTTGTTCAGCAGTCTGACTGCCTGCGGGAAGAAGCTCTTCCCCATTCTGGAGGTGCGGGCAGTGATACTGCGGAACCTTCTGCCAGATGGTAATAGGGTGAATAGTCCATGGGAGGGATGGGTAGTGTCTTTGGTAATGTTCTTGGCTTTCCGCAGACAGTGGGTGTTGTAGATGTCTGAGAGGGGGGGCAGAGGGACTCCAGTGATCTTTTCGGCTGTCCTCACAATCCGCTGCAGGGCCTTACAGTCTGCCGCGGTGCAGTTGCCGAACCATGCTGTGGATGGAGGTTGGGAGATTGGCTTTACGCAGTCTTCTCAGAAAGTACAGACGCTGCTGGGCTTTCTTTGTGATGTGTGTGGTGTTGAGAGTCCATGAGAGGTCGTCAGTTATGTGTGTGCCCAGAAACTTTGTGCTCTGGACAATCTGTACTGGAAGGTTGTTGATGCACAGTGGGATGTGTTTATGCAGAGTCCGCCTGAAGTCGACCAGTTCTTTTGTTTTGTCCACGTTGAGGGACAGGTTGTTGTTGGTGCACCAGTTGCTGAGCTGAGCCACCTCTTCTCTGTACGGGGCCTCGTTGCCTCCGCTGATCAGACCCACCACGGTAGTGTCATCAGCAAACTTGATGATGTGGTTTGAGCTTTGCAATGCCGCACAGTCATGGGTGAGGAGTGGGAACAGCAGTGGACAGCAGCCTTGAGGTGCTCCAGTGTTCAGTATGGTAGTGCTGGAAGTCTTGCTCCCGATCCTGACTGCTTGTGGTCTGCCCACCAGGAAGTCCAGAATCCAGTTACAAAGGGTTGTGTTCAGGCCAAGTTCACCTAATTTCGTTATCAGCTGCTGAGGGATGATGGTGTTGAATGCTGAGCTGAAGTCAATGAACAGCATCCTGACATATGCGTCCTTTTGGTCCAGATGAGAGAGAGCCAGGTGGATGGCAGTGTTGATGGCATCGTTTGTGGAGCGATTTGGGCGGTATGCAAACTGCATTGGGTCCAGTGTGGCTGGTAGTTGTGACTTGATGTGTCTCAATACCAGCCTTTCGAAGCACTTCATGGTGGTGGATGTCAGTGCAACTGGGCGATAGTCATTGAGGCAGGTCACTGTGGGTTTCTTCGGAACGGGTATGATGGTGGTGGTCTTGAAACAGGTGGGAACGACAGTGGAGGCCATGGAGATGTTGAAGACATCTGTGAGGACGTTTGTCAGTTGGTCTGCACACTCCCTCAGCACACGGCCTGGTATGCCGTCCGGCCCAGCAGCTTTCCGTGGGTTGACTCTGAGTAGGGTCTTCCTCACTTCAGAAGTGGACAGGCACAGCACCAGGTCGTTAGGGGGAGGGGTGTCCTTTCTCACCTCTGAGTCGTTCTGTCAAACCTTGAATAGAACTGGTTTAGCGCCTCAGGCAGGGAGTCATCACCACCACAGTAAAGGGGGGCAGGCCTGTAGTTGGTAATAGCTTGAATGCCTTGCCATAGGCGTCGTGTGTCGTTAGTGTCTGCAAAGTGGTTGTGGATTCTCTGAGCATGAGAGCGCTTTGCTGTTTTAATGGCCCGGGACAGCTCAGCTCTTGCTTTCCTCAGGGCTTCCTCCTCCCCAGCCCTGTAGGCAGCGTCCCTGGCTTTCAAAAGCGCCCTCACCTCTGCAGTCATCCATGGTTTCTGGTTGGGGCGTGTGGTGATGATTTTGGAGACCGACACATCCTCTGTGCACTTGCTGATATAGCTGGTCACGGTTGAGGTGTATTCCTCCAAATCAGTGGCGCCATTGTAGGTGGCTGCCTGCTTAAAAATTTCCCTGTCAGTGCACTCAAAACAGTCCTGGAGGGCTACCATTGCTTCCTTAGGCCAGGTCTTTGTTTCCCTCCGACTTGGTCTGATGCGTTTGACCAGGGGCTGATATGCAGGAATTAGCATAACTGTGGAGTGGTCTGAGTGTCCTAGGTGGGGGAGGGACTCAGCTCGGTAAGCACCCTTGATGTTGGTGTAAACACAGTCCAGTATGTTTTTCCCTCTTGTGGGAAAATTCACATTTTGATGGAATTTTGGTAGGACCTCCTTTAGATTGGCATGGTTGAAGTCGCCGGCAACAATAAACAGTGCATCTGGGTGATCATTTTGCAGTTTACTTCATAGTGGCTTCATAGAGGTCTGTTAGCGCATTGTTGCTAGCGCTAGCGCTTGGTGGAATGTAAACAACGGTAATGAACAGGGACGTAAATTCTCGTGGAATGTAGAAAGGTCGGCATCTGACAGTCATGAACTCCACTAGCGGCGAACAGAAGTTGGAAACGAGCACCGCATTCCTGCACCATTCGTTGTTAACGTAGATGCATAGCCCACCTCCCCTGGCTTTACCTGACAGTGTAGTATTCCTATCGGCTCGGAAGGCTAGCAGTCCTGTCGTTAAGCCATGTTTCCACAAACATAAAAATATTACAGTCCCTGTATGTCCTTTGAGCATCCTGGTGAAGTTGAATGTAATCCAGTTTGTTGTCTAAAGAACAGACATTTGCTAACAGGTGGCTATAAACAGATGGAAGGGACAGGTGGCCGGCTGGTGTTGGCTCTCCATCTAGCTTGGATCCCTGCCCTCTTACTACGCTTCTGGGTTCTTGCACACCTCTTCCAAGGTCTCCTCTCCCGGCAAGCCTTGTTTGGGGACCTCGTCGGCTGGTGTTCTGGGTCCCGCAACAGGCGAAGCTCACAGAGAACAGCGAGGGTGCTCGCTGTGATAGAAGTGACTGCTTTTCTACCGATCTGCAGCAATGTATTCCTATTGCAACCTTGTATTCCATCTTCTCGACATCTGTTTCTGCTAAAAAGAGCCTATGCCAGGCAGGAAAAACATAAACAAAACACCAACTTTTTGACCCTGGTGTGGCCGCTGCATGTTAACGCGCCGCCATCTTGGATTGCCTATTGCAATCCACCTGCTCCAACACCATCGGCAGCTACAACTGTTCTTGCTGGAGAGGATTCACTCCATCTAATACATCTCTGAATATTAGCAGCAAAAACCCATGTATAGGTTGGTGTTTCAGATTATACAGAGGAACACCTTCTACATAAATTTGTGCTCATACAATAACATGAAATAAATTACGTGAAATATTTTAATACTGTTACATATGCCATATAAGTATACACATGTTTACTGTCATACCTTTTGTATCAATTTTCTCCATTGCTTTCATGGTGTGTTTATTCAGTTATATCCAAAAGCTCAGTGTTCTCTAAACAAAAGTATGACATCAGTGGGTGATTCTCTTTTTGTCAGTGATTGTACAAACAACCCCTTTACCAACAACAGTGGTATCAACTTTGCCAACGACAACACACACTACCACCCAACACACACTACCAGCCACACCACCTACATCACAATCACCATCACCCCACTCAATGTCAACGACTACTACAACCTTACCACCAATATCACCAACAACACCACCCCCAAAAGGTATGTGATGGAATAAAAGCATTTTTTGTTGCATGATGTTTCCAGTCAACATCATACTTTACTAGTGAAATAAATTACGTGAAATATTTTAATACTGTTACATATGCCATATAAGTATACACATGTTTACTGTCATACCTTTTGTATCAATTTTCTCCATTGCTTTCATGGTGTGTTTATTCAGTTATATTCAAAAGCTCAGTGTTCTCTGAACAAAGGTTTGACATCAGTGGGTGATTCTCTTTTTGTCAGTGATTGTACAAACAACCCCTTTACCAACAACAGTGGTATCAACTTTGCCAACGACAACACACACTACCACCCAACACACACACCCAACACCCACACCACCTACATCACAATCACCAACATCACCCCACTCAATGTCAACGACTCCTACAACAACAACAACAACAACAACAATAACAATAACACCCCCAAAAGGTATGTGATGGAATAAAAGCATTTTTTGTTGCATGATGTTTCCACAGTCAACATCATACTTTACTATCTCCAAGAATTCTTTCAGTAAAATGACCATGTATTTCTCAGTGTGTAACAACTTATACCTCACAAAATTAAACTGAAACATAATTTTGAGTGAGGCATGTGTCCATTTTTTTCAGTGACCCAAACTCATTCAGTACAACTGCTTTCTTAAGCACATTTTATGTTGAGCATTTTTTAGGTCTTTATGAAGTCATGCATTCCCCATCACAATTTCACAAGGTGGCATGTTTACCAGCATTACCTTATGTCTGAGGTTACAATCTTAAATAGATCGTCACATGATTTAGAGACGGTGCAATTTATTTCTTTCATCTGTAGTGTCCACCATCCCTTTCTCTTTGACAATGACACAAAACTTTGATCTTCGCCTCAATGATCCAATGTCTGATTTACACAAAAAATATAAAGAAGATATAACAACTGCAGTGAGTATCTTTTTAAAACATTGCATGTATTATTATCAGTCAAACAGATATTAGTCCAGTCACTGTTTATTATATTATATTTGATGTTAACCACCAATACATCACTAAATATTACTGTCACATAGGTTGACAACAATTTTAAAAATGTAAGGGGATACATACCTGGTTCAGCAACGGTCACAGGTTTCAGGTATGCTAGTGTTTTAATGTTTTATCAATGCACTATCAATGATATTGTGTTCCTAGTTTTGAATTGATAGATGACAGGTGTTACTGTTTCAACAGGTCAGGCAGTGTGATCGCAGATCTCTCCCTTAACTTGATAGATCCAGATGTCAGTTTTCAGAGTGCAAGCAAAGGCATTGTTGATGAACTCGAGAAAAAAAATTATAAATTGGCTGGTAACCCATTTGCTGTAAGTGGTAAGTAATTTTGTGATCCTTTTTTATATATAAAAATACAGTTTTTATACCATACAGTCTTTGTTACATCAATAATTCTCCAAATGTTTTCTTTTCTTAGAGCAAATAAATTTGAGAGTGGACAGTCACTCTCTTTACCCTAAGGAAAACATGGTGCTATATTGCAATGACCTTGTGACGGAATGGAGATTCAATGGGAAGACAATATTTGGTTCATTCAACCAAATTACTATAAATATTGACTCCACTTACAATGGTTAGTTTTTATACCCTTGAGATTTGTACTGATACTGTTACTTTGACTGTTGACTTGTTTTTCACATGGGGAGGAGTAATGTTTTTTTGAGTCACAACACAAAAGCTTAGCTGTAAAATCTTTGGAACTTTCAGTCTCCAGTGAGCCCTGTTTTTTGAGCTCATTGAATGCTATCAGAATGAGAGAATTTGGTAAAACAATGTTCGAATAGTGAACTTAGGTGCCACTCAGTTGGCCTAAGCTGCTGTTTCTTTATTTGGTCTATGTTGTACCAAATATCTCATTCTTCATCTAACCGACAGCACTCAGTGAGCTCAAACAACAGGGCTCTGGTTGGAAGAACTCCAAGCAATCACTTTTAGTCTTACTTTCTGGTAACTCCTGCACTTATCCATCTCATGTTTTGGATTTGAACTCTGCCATATTAGTGGATTGACCAACCATGTCATGACAGATTCCATTTCCTGTCGGATATTATTGTTTATTGCACGGCTCTTTATATTGCTGAAGAACTCTCCATTCACTTTAATGGGATCTGATATTTCTTGATAACGGACTGTTGCTAAGTGTAACACACCGCTGTTAGGGAAAGTGAATGTTGCCATAAATATCAGAGGTGATCATCAAACATAAGGTGATCTGTAAGATCTGTAACGGACTACCATTTTTTTGCAGAAGTGACTATCTATCTTAATCATAAAAATTACTATAATAGCAATGATAAACATACTTTGTTGTCATGTTATGTATTCAATAGGTATCAGTTTAATAATCATTATTGTGGAATTGTGATTCAAGCGCTCTGCAGGCATCTGGCTCCCATCATTTCACAATAATGACCGCCTTGCAGAACCTACTAGTTACCTACTACATAGTTTACTCCAGATATCTCTGACCATGTCACATGCAATACCAGTCTATACTTAACCAAGCTTTTGACTAATCTGAAAGTTTAAAAAGTAGCTGATCATGGTAACTACTGAAGATGGCAAAAATGATAGGTTTTAATATGACAATTTAAAAATGCTTACCCTTTTTCTGAGATGTCATATGCATTATATTAAGTAACAATTAAATTCACAGAAAAGCCTATATTTTGTTATCTAATTTAAACAAGTCGTTATGATTGTATATCAACTCTCTCATCAAACTCACTACTATAGTTGCAGTTACACTTTCTTGGTTTTGTCTTCCTACAGGTCGTTATGAGTGTATATCAGAGAAAAACTCAATACCATATATTAGGTGGGAAAACATTTATAGCATAAAACCATACCCAGACATTCAGATAAGCCCGAACAAAAAAAAGTGTCAAGATGGAAAAAGAGTGACTGTGCAGTGTTGTTCAAACTCAGATTATAAAGTAGAGATGGTGATAGAGGATGCCAAAGGTCTTCTCCAGGAGTCTGGTGATTATTATTATTTTTTTTTAAAGTTTAAGAAAACGTAAAGGATAAATTTGGTGTGAATCAATCCATATCTCTGTTGTTTGAGGTTACCTAGTGCTGTCAGTAAGAAATAAAAACAAGACAATTTGATACAACATAGGCAGAATAGTAGCTAACACAAATTGGATATAGTAACTTGCTTTCTGTTTCATTCACACAGAATTTCTCTTTTAATCATATTTACTTTTTCTAAATTATAAATTGCAATCGCAATTAACTATCTATCTATCTATCTATCTATCTATCTATCTATCTATCTATCTATCTATTATTACGAGTAACATTGTGGTACTCTCTGAATTTTTCCTTAGGTGTACCTGGGAAATGCACATATACATACAGTGTGAAAAAATGTATGGATCTAGGAGAAGTTGTTCTTAAATGTGAAGTTGAAAATAAAACTGTGCTGAGTTATGGTTACGGTTCAAAAAATATGAGATTAACTTTTACAAACAAAGGTAAGTTTTTTTTTTCCCCCAATCCCCTGAAATCAATATGCAGATTATACTATCTGTCTATAAGGTAACTTTTCTGACTTTCAGATTTTGATTGTCCTGATGATGACAAATTTGGAGCTGGAGATGATGGAGACAAAGCAGAAGCGTCCTGTAATGAAGATGAAGTTGGTAGGGTTACAGCTAGATGCAAAAGGACTACACGTTCATGGAAGGTAGAAGAAAACAGTTGCATTTTGCCGGTGATCAAAAAACTGGAAGAAGAATCTAATTATGCCTGTTTTTATTAGCAAGTTATAAGTGGTGAAAGCTTACATTTTATTCTTACATTTTATTGTTTACATTTTTTAATTGAATTAAAACCAGTACAACTGAATTTACAACTGCCAGATGTGGGGTGCCTAACAGTATAAATTACTGTCCCTAAGTGTAATGTTTTTGAGAAGCAGGACCCAAACACAAAAGAAATTTACAAGAACTAGCCTTTACTTACACGAGCAACACGAATCGACCACTACAGCACATCACAACAGGAACATGAACAACGATCACCAAAGGACTGAGGAAACAAGAGGGTTTAAATACACAGGGCTAAACTAGGGAATAAAGAACAGGTGGAACACAAAACAGACTGACAAGACTAATAACAAGGAAACAAGACTGGGTACAGGGGAGGGGCAGAGCTAGAAAATGGCAGGACAAGACACCCCCATTCAAATGTCTATTTTCCACAAGTCACATATTTGTTAAAATATTAATTGTTGACTAGTTGAAGATATTATTTATGCATTACATATTGAAAACCCATTTTGTAGTATGCTTACAAAAATGGCGTTGGTACTGTGGCTGCTAAGGTCAATGCAGGACTCAATGGACATTTTGTATGAAAAGTGAACATTAATTTTACTACTGTTTTCAGACATTGATAAGTTCAAAAATAATTGGTCCTAATCAGTAGATATTGTACATTATAAAAGAAATCGGAAGTCAATGTGAGATACACATATACATGCATACACATACTCACACACACATAAACTCATACTGACACACTCACATAGGTCACAACCACCCCTCCAACACACTTAGACAACCTCCTATACACAAACACACCCCTGTACTGCTGAGAGCTATTTTGCCACCCCCTATATCCATATGTAAACATACACACGACACATGTATATATACATACACACATGCACAAGCACACATCTGTGTGCACATACACACATAAACACACATACTCATACATACACTCATGTTATTGTAGTTACCTATTAACTACTTTTTAATTTAAAGTGTTTACCTTAGTTACTCAGGAGCAACATTTCACAAATATAGGTTACATGATCCAAAAATGAAAATCGGCTCCATTATCTGAAATGTAGCAAGAAATGGATGTAAACATCTGTCAATAGTATTTTTCTCAAGCATTAATGGTTTGGCTTATACAGGGTTAATCATTTCTATATAGGTTTTCCTGTTCAAATGGTTGACATTCATATGCACATCAACAGCTATGACATCTCTTTAAATACTTCATGTGGCCTCCCATTAAATGGATGGTAAATGGACTGCATTTATATAGCGCTTTTCTACTTCTACTCCTCAAAGCGCTTTACATTGTATGCCTCACATTCACCCATTCACACACATGCACTCATACACATTACATTACATTTAGGCATTTAGCAGACGCTTTTATCCAAAGCGACTTACAAAAGAGGATAATATTCAAGCTACGACACAATGAAAGCACAAACAAGGGGTGCTCATAGAAACTCCACAATAGTGCAGAGAAATGAAATTGTTAAGTGCATTCTCAAAGTTTACGAACCAGATACGTTTCTTGAGAAGAGTCTGGATTGACCTGCACAAGGTGTTGGTCGTGCTAGAAAACGTTCCTTAGAGGAGCAAAGCGGTCGTCGGGTGACATAGGGCTTCAGGAGAGAATTCAGGTAGATGGGAGCAGAGCCATCATTCACCCTGAAGGCCATCATAAGTGCTTTGAATTTAATGCGAGCAGCCAAGGGTAACCATTGAAGTTCAATGAACAGAGGTGTGACGTGTGCTCTTTTTTGGCTGGTTAAAGACCAGACGTGCAGCTGCATTCTGGATCATCTGTAGCAGTCTCACTGCACAGGCTGGTAGGCCTGATAGGAGGACATTGCAGTAGTCAAGCCGAGAGATAACCAGGGTCTGTACCAGGAGCTGGGTTGCATGTTGGGTTAGGTACGGCCTGATCTTCCTTATGTTGAATAGGGAAAAGCGGTACGGTATTGATGGCACAGCCACAGAGGCAACGTGATCTGCAAAGGTCAGTTGGTCATCAATCATGACACCTAGGTTTCTTGCCACTTTGGTGGGAGAAACAGACAGGGAGTCGGTCTTGATGCTGATATCGTGATGTATGGCTTGTTTGGCTGGGAGGACCAGTAGTTCAGTTTTTGAAAGATTTAGTTGGAGGTGGTGTCCTTTCATCCATGCAGATATATCAGAGAGACAGTCCGAGATCCGTGTTGACACCGTGGAGTCATCAGGCGGAAAGGACAGATAGAGCTGGGTATCATCAGCATAGCAGTGGTACGAGAAGCCATGGGAGTGAATAACTGAGCCCAGTGAGTTGATGTACAGGGCGAAGAGAAGGGGCCCCTTGGGGTACTCCTATGGTGAGTTGGTGAAGTGCCTATGTCTGTCCTAGCCATAAGACGCTGAACGACCGTCCAGCAAGATAGGACTTGAACCAGGAGTGCGCTGTGCCCATGTTGGTCAGTTTGTCCAGTAGGACGCGATGGTTGACCGTGTCAAATGCTGCTGATAGGTCCAGCAGGATGAGCACTGAGGATTGACCTGCTGCTCTGGCCTCTTTCAGCGCTGTTTGAGTGGAGTGGCCACTTCTGAAACCGGATTGGTTTCCGGAGGAGGCTGTTCTGGGTAAGAAATCCTGTGACCTGTTTAAAGACAGCTCGTTCAATGGCTTTGGAAAGGAAGGGAAGAAGAGAAATAGGCCGGTAGTACTCCACTTGAGTGGGAGCAAGGGATGGTTTTTTGAGCAGTGGTGTTACCTGGGCTCCACCGGTGGTGGAGGCTGCCATGCAAGGTGTCAACCTGCCACCGGGAACAATTTGGGGTTCAGTATCTTGCTCAAGAACACTTTGATGGGGTCAAAGGGGGGCATGAACCTGCAACCCTCCGGTTACCGAACGACACCTCTACCACCTGCGCCACCATCTCCCCCATTAACATATAATGCCATATTATGATGATGATGGATACTTTATTGCCACTCATTTAAAACATAAACATCCACCAAGACGTATAACATATAACTTATAATAATCATACTAGTACACAGAAGTGTAGCACCAAATTCTGGGCCCTGTGTATAATCAATGCCCATGTGCCTCCCTCAACACCTGCTTCCCATGAATCAGTAGATATTCACAAAGCAGAGCAGTTAACATTGCTGAAAGTAGCCAAATACACTAGATTATAACAAAGGATAACAGAGGTTTAATACGTTATGGATAACTGTTTTAGAATTAATGAACAAGGTGGAGGCGAATAACTTCACAAGCCAAAGACAAAGTAATATTCCTCTGCCAAGTTCATTAATTCCATATAACAGCACAACTTGAAGGCCGTTATCCCGCTTATGATCCGGTTGCAACACGTGTAAGGAGTAGATTTAAAACATAGAAAACCTTGCTGCTCATTTATAAAGAAACCTGTTTAGTTGCTGTACTACTTTCTTTTGAGCGGTGGTTACAGCTAATAACAACTGATTCCAAACAAGCAGTTTTAGAATATTTGCTCTCACATTTGTGCTCACCTTTCTCAGGAAAGAATTTTGTTTCTGCACAAAGAATATGTATCATTTATTATTATTATTATTATTATTATTATTATTATTATTATTATTATTATTATTATTATTATTATTATTATTATTATTAATAATAATAATAATAATAATAATAATAATAATAATAATATCACAGTAGTTATAATGACTACCTATAAAGTATGATACCAGTAGTGGTATATTTCCTTTGGTCTCAGTGGGATGCAGATTTAACAGTTTTCTTGTTTGGGAATTTCTCTCTTTGACATTTGTTCCTAGAACGTGACAGCAGCAACTCTACCCGAGTTTGTGAAAAGAGTAAGTAACACCACACTGTAAGAAGAAGAAAGGATAACTAACTCAACTGGAAATATTATCAGCATTGTAACTATCCTGAATAATATTGGAATTACCTCAGAAAACTTAACAATCAATGTGGATGTCATAGAGGTATGTACAGTAAGTAAATAATAAGGGCCAAAGTTTGTGTAACACTATAAACCCAACTGTATCATGCAGGCAAACTGACACCCATTATTCTCTGTTAATAATAGAGACGAATCGGTGTAAATTTGCCTGTATGATAACTCACTCATGCAGTAAATTACTCACAAAGTTCTCATCACACACATATCAAAATGCAAAAATGGCACAACCTTAGTTTTCCAACTATGCTAGTTGCTCACTGACAGATTCCAAGCCCCTCCCATTGATTATTAAGAATTGCTACCACGGACAAATTTGGCCTGAACAGCACAGTGGAAGCATGTAGACACCTGTGTGAATTTGTTTCACTTGCTGCTCATGTGCTGGTTTTCTGGGGTTCAGAAATCTACTACTAATATTGCCTAAAAATGTTAACATTAATAGAATGTGAATTTATGCCTGTGTGAATTTTACAGTACAGTTTCCCTGTTTGGGATCTATTTTGATGTCAGGTTTAAAACTTACTTAACCTTAACCTAGACATCCAAGTTGTGCCTGCATAAGATATGAAGTGAAATATAGCTTCTCTTAACTATTATTATCAGAGGTTCTCATTTAAAATGGCCGCAAGCGAGCCAGCAAAGGTCTGCCGATATCGACCGAGCTGCACATAATGGACAAATTTGGGCCAAAGACACACATTGATGACCTTGACTGACTGACTGTTGTGCACTAGCTTTTACATACTCCCTTGCCTCGAGACATCTGAAGGAAGACATAGGTGTCAATAGGTACTCTAAAGCAGTTTCCAACCTTTTCTCAGTGTTTTATTGGTGCAGAGTGCCACAGGTTATTGTCTCCCCAGGGAAACTAGTTTTTCTAGCATTTTATTAACAGGCTAAATATTAAATGACTGAGAATATGAATTTATCATCTTAGAAATAAATTACTATTAAATATTTCCTCGTACCCCCTGCAGTGTGTTCGCATACACCTGGTTGGGAATCACTGCTCTAAAGCACTGCCTCTGTAACCATCATTTTCATGTCATTTTCTAGGGTTTTATCAACACCTCAAGCATCATTGTGTCAAAATCTACCTTTGACACCTGGAATGTATTAAATAATGGCAATACAACAAGGAATGTCAGTTCATTCTTGCTGGGCTCTGTTGAAAAGATTATGGGATCCCTCAAAGGGGACACAGATATTGAAACAGGAACAGACATTATCCAGCTTCGTCAAACTTCAGTCAACAGCTCATACAGTGACACATTAGGAACAAATTCATCTGCTGCAATCTTCATCCCAGAGGAAGGGAACTTTACTATTACAACCGTCACATTCTCTACTCTAAATAATGTCTTACCAGCCAGGAATACTAGTTACAATGATAGTGACAATGTATTATCCAGCTCCATCAATGCAGCTGTGATTCTACTGCAAGTTAATGACACCATCAACAACCTCTCTCTAAGCTTTGACCTCATAAATGCATCACTGCAAAATCCTCAGTGTGTGTTTTGGAACTTTGAACTTTTTGATGGACTTGGTGGATGGGACTCTTTTGGATGTAAACTCATATCATTTCTGAAGGACACGGTCACCTGTGAATGCAACCACACAACATCTTTCTCAATACTAATGTCACCAAACTCTCCTAAATATCTGTATTTGGATATCACCACTTACATTGGCTTAGGTATATCCCTTGCCAGCTTGATAATTTGTCTCATCATTGAAGCAGTCATATGGAGGAAAATGACTAGAAATGACACATCTTACATGCGGCATGTCTGTGTGGTGAACGTTGCTGTGTCACTTTTGATTGCTGATATTTGGTTAATTATAGGAGCTGCCATGTCAGACTCTAAATCGGTTGGACAATGTACTGCAGTAACCTTTTTCATTCATTTCTTTTACCTAGCGCTGTTCTTCTGGATGTTTGTCTCTGCACTCTTGTTGCTTTATCGCACGATCATGGTTCTCTCCCAGATGACGAGGTCATCAATGATGGCAATTGCATTCAGCCTGGGCTATGGTGCCCCTCTCATAATCGCTGTGGTAACAGTTGCAGCAACTGCTGGAGGGGGAGATTACATCCGAGAGGAAAATGTCTGCAGGCTCAACTGGAACAAGACTAAAGCCCTTCTGGCCTTTGTGATTCCAGCATTGACCATTGTGGCCATAAACTTTCTAGTGATGATTATTGTGCTTGTTAAAATGTTGAGAAGGACTGTAGGACACACTTCACATCTGGATGAGAAAAATGCCCTTGTGGTCACTGCAAGATGTGTTGCCATCTTAACCCCCCTCTTTGGCCTTACTTGGGGATTTGGCATAGGCATCCTAGCTGCACCTAAAGCAATAGGACTCCACATTGTTTTTGCAGTTTTAAATTCATTACAGGTACAATTTCAGAACAGTTATTTTTATATGTAATTTAAATAAAAAGATAAGATCAGTACACTATCAGAATCAGTTACTAGATACAGTTTTAATTGTGTGACATTTCAGCAAAGCCACCTTTGGAAAGTGCAAAGTGTTGTATAATTAAAATGTCCTGCATTTCCCCATCTTGTCAATAATAGTTAATTAATGTTTATAATTAATAGTTAATAATTAATGTTATTTATGGGTCTCACATGCATTTCCGTTATTCATTGTAACATCACTTTTTGTTTTAAAGGGTTTTTTCATTTTGTTTTTTGGAACACTGTTGGACAATAAGGTAAATATGTCTACCTGTGTGTTTTTGTTTATGAATTATAACCTTTTGAGAATGTGGACATGTAGATGATCATTCAAATCTATTTGAATATGTTTTCTAAATAGATAAGGGAGGCCTTGACAATAAGACGAAGAGGCCCGACTTCTGACTCTGGTGGCACAAGGGTGTGTATATTTTTTTATAATACAAATAATGGGTGCACAGTAATAATGTGTAATTTTATGACTAGACTTTCAGAAAGCTAGTAGCAGGTTTTCAGCTGATTGAAGCTGGTGTCACCAGCTGGTTTTCTGTTAGCTTAAGGTGGCTTTGTAAGACCCCCAGCAGCTTGCTATAAGCATCTGCATCTAACCCTAGGGCTACACCAGATATGTTACAAAAGTCAATTCATGTCAAAACATTAATTTATTTAAAAGACAGTTGTGTAATTCCAGAGGTCATTTTTCTGTAATACTTCATTCAATAGACTACAAGTGCTGGAACATCATCAAACATACTGGATTTCTTCAGAAGGATTAAAAGGAGAAGTAAGTTAGCAGACTGCTTTCTTGAAATGGTTGAAAAGTCTCCTAGTTGTCTATTGGTGTCAAGCCATTTGGCATGAGTGGTTTAGTGTAGTCTGGGCTATAACCAATATTTCTTTGCCAGTTTAATTTTTGAGAATTTATTTTGCTTTCTTTACTTTAGATGTGTACTATGTCTCTGGGTCAGGTGCCACTTCAGGATCTGGGATGTCAGGCACCTACAGAGTCACTGACTCCCCTGGGAAAACTTAATGAAGACCTTAGATGTCCGATGTGTGGTTTTACCCTTCTTGGCTGTAGAACTAATTTTATGAAACTTTTCACATAATCATTTGCTCGGAGGAGCACTGTCACATCCTTAATATATAGATATATATATATATTTTTTTATTATTTATTATATAAGACAGGAGTTAAATGGGTTAAAAGTGTTTAGGCGTATCCCGCTGTGAGAATATGAAGTGCGCTAGGGCTTGGTGTTACCCTTTCTGAGTCCTTTCCTAAAGTCATCGTCAAATATGGACTGCGCTAAAGGGAATTACCCACAGTTTGTAACATGTCATCAAACACTTGAGAAGCATGGAAATGCCATAAAACTGCCTTTAACTGCCATAAAACTGCCTTTAACTGCCATAAAATTAAAATGGAAACATGCCTGTAGTGCTAACCGATTTGACATCAGTGGTGTCCCAATCAGGCAAATGGAAAGGTGAACACTCACAGCCTTGCAAACGTATTCACTTAACAGTGTGTATTAGTTAAGTCCATGAGGGCTCAGGGCTTAGCTCTCAGGGAGTACATTGAAATTCAGCCAATGTCAAATGCCAAAGTTCAGTGTTGTTCATATATCCAAGTACTTTAAAGCACTTTTACTGAACCAAAGTATCGAATAATCGTGTAAGAATTGTCACCATACTTAGTAAGAACAGCTACATTTAAAAATCTGGAATATTACACATACACTGAATTTGAACACATACCGTGTATGGGTATCTTTGAGTGCAAGTAGTTGTTCTGTGTAAGTATTTTTTATGTTAGTGGTCGACCTTTATATTGCATATGAATTTTTAAGCATATTGGTATCAGCTTAATATATTAAGAAACATCTGTAAGCATATGCTTTTGATGTTCTTTAAATAAATGTAACTGTCATTTGCATTTGAGAGTGTAAACCATCTTGTTGAAATGTCTCTCTCAGAAGTGAATAAAACAGAGAAATATTTCCCATTCCTGAGCAGGAGTATTTATTCTATTAATATATAATAATACTGTTATTGAAACTAATGATGGACTCTAGCTCCAACCAACAGGCTGTAAGGTATACTTTTTAAAAACTTCAGGTCTAAATGTTATTTTGTTGATCTTGTTGCATGGCAGGTCTGTTATGACTTGCACGCATGATTGATGGAACCATGAGATAAATGAGTGCAGCTACAATGGAAATATGTGGGAAATGCTGGAAATATCTTTTTGGATAGGTGTGCATAATGTAATACAACTGACAGTTCATGTAGGCTTATACATAATAAGTGCAGTGTGAGAGAGACAGATCACAGGTATTAATCGATTTTGTTAAGTTGAGGAAGTTTCTGTTTTTTATTATTAACCCGTTTTGCAGCAATCTACTGCTTTACATCACAACAAGGGCCCTCTTACTGACACTTGTAATGCCTGTACATGTTTTACATTTGTTTGCTATGTTCTCTTATATTCAAACCACTCCCGTCAAGTGTTTTTTCTATTTTTTAATGTTTTACTTAAATTTCTCTCAGATACATAAAAACAGATGATAATAAAGTAATAACTGCCAGCTTACATGAAGTATGTAGTTGTTCACCAGAGAATCTTTGATAGTTTCACACTCTCTAGGCTTTCGGATGGTGGGGCTAAACCATTAGTCCGGTGTATTTCCAACTATAGCCCCATTGTACAGACCTGCAGAGTGCTGACTGGTAAGCTACTCCATGTAAGATGACATTTTTTATATGTGTGCATGTACAAAGGACACATGAAGAGTACTCTACAGCTAAGCACCCTGTTGGTTCATATTCTTAGTGCTGGTTGTTTGTAGAAGAGTAAAGTGGACACTACTTTGTTCTTATGGTTGCCATTTGTTGTTTCTGCCACTGATGTGGATAATTTTTGCAAGCTACAATGTATTGCAATGTTGCATTATCATTAGTCTTGATCTCACTAAAACACACAAACATGTTCTTTAAGGATTCATTAAGAAGTTATTGTAATTGATGCTATTGAATTCAGCTATTTGAAACTGAACTCCGGAACCGTTTCCAGCAATGGTGAAATTTGAATAAGAGCAATGGGAAGTTTTTAAAATATTTTATTTGAAGGAACGCTTTCAATAAGGTCTCACTGTAGGCTTTATCAGCAAATGAGGTGGCCAGAACAATCACTGACAAGACGCTGAACAGGACAAGCAACATGCTTTCTAAAAATTTACGTTAGTGTATCAATTTGTGGTGTTTAATTTGTTCAGGATGATCATCCCTCGTGCACAAGTGTCTGTGTGCAATCCAATGCTGACAAAACACACACAGAAGAATTTCTGCAAGTTTTCTGACTGAAGGTGAACCATCTACTGTATCTCTGCAGGTGAGCACTTTCACTTTACTCTGTTCCAAAGCCACAGCACATGAGGAGGCGACAAACAAGATGAGTGTACTCTAAAGTCAATGGGATATAGAAATGTGTTTCCCCATACCTGAATGAATGTCTTTGTTCGAGTTATGTACAGTAAGTTTTGATTGACTTGTTCTTTTCAGACAGTGTATAACAGTGATATATTTCTAGGCACCCAACTTTCTCTTTAATGAAGATCATGCCACATCCATCCAGTCGTGCTTTCCATCTCCGATCATGGTTAAAGATGGTTCCTTTTTAGTGCTGCCTTTGTTGCCTGGCCTCTGAAGATGTTTATGACACCACTTTATGATTTTACCAGCTTTTTCTCTGAGCACTTTTAGAGTTAAAGGGATTGTAGCGGTTAGCATGACGGTGATGATGGCACAAAGGTATGAAACCTTGAGTGCTGTATAGTATTTGTTCTTATTGACAGTTTTGAATGTTTTAGTCCATATTTATTCTACGAATTGCATCAAAACTGCAGCTGTACAGAGTTAGCAACAGAACTGACTAGGTTATTCTCTAAAAAAAATACTGCTTATTTATTTTTTCTCTATATCAACAGACATGGCTGTCTCAGGAACTGGTACCCTCTTCACAATTATCTGCTTTTAGTGAATGTTTTTTTCACTTACTCTTACTGTTTTTGTGAGACATTCTGTCTATATAGGTATATTTCAAATACATATTTATTATGGTTAGTGCTTATTAAATATGCTTCCATAATGATCATGCTCAAGACATGTATGTATGTATGTTTTTGCATTGTGTATTATGTGTATTATGTGTATGCTGCTGGATACCTTAATTTCCCTCGGGATCAATAAAGTAACTCTACTCTACTCTATATGTCTGGTCGGCAGGGGCGGAGCTAGAGGAGGGTCCAGGGTTGCACTGAAACCCCATGGAATCTGATTGGCCTCCCCAGGTGCCCCCTGAATTTCATTCGCTGATGCTGATGATTGACTATTCACTGCACGTCTCTGTAAGAAGCACTTTTTTTTTTTTTAACTGGAGAGCAAGTGGGAACATTTGCAGCAGTCAAGTCACTGAGAGATTCTACAGTGAAGCTATCATTATGGTGTAAGTTTTAAGGAGACCAAGAGTACAAAACTTTGGCTCTGGAGGCACAAGGGTGGGCTTTGTTAATCAATACATTTTGTTATTTTTCGAAAGTAGATAACAGAGGTGGAGATGCACCTAAATATGTAATGTAATTTCAAAGTTAATTTTCTTGCAAACATTTTGTCACAGCAACTAGCAAATGACACCACATGTAAATTCAGATTATACTTTTATATGGAAGATGTGCATGTGTGGCAAATAGTGTGAGAGCAATTAAACAGTATGGATATTGTTTTGGAGCATGGAAGACATGTCACGTTAGTTTGAACTGGCAGACACTGCAGCCTGAATTGATCTCAAATTGCTAATTAAGGGTCTTGAACACTGATAGCTATACCTACTTATATTACTTCATGCATCTTAACTCTGATTGTTGCTAATTTATCCATACAAATGTTGATGCCAACATATCTCGCATAGAAATTATTAATGAGCTACTTACATCATAATGATAGTTTCACTGTCTTAGTGACAACACAAATGTTCACCTTTTCTTGCTTCCCAGCTTGAAAAGGGTGGTCTTAATCAATAGGGTGGGTGGTGTTAATCAATACATTTTGTTGTTTTTAGCAAGGAGAGTTCCAGTTTGTGTTTAGCAGTGAAACTGTTGTACTGTTGAGAACACCAGAGAGAGAGAGAGAGAGAGACATAGTTATATTAACATAGTTTTACACTCTGATTTTCCTTACCTATATTGTAGTTAGCTGTTGTATGCACACACACCTAATAAATAAATGTGTAATGTGTGAGTTATTACTGAATATATTATTAAATACACACCATGGGCATTACTAGCTTGACAAGCAGTATGCATAATATGGCATAGCAGTCCTCAACAATTGAAGCAAGCTATAGCAAAAACCATCAACACTGTTTGGTTGATCAGGACAGGAAAATTAGTTTTAATGGTTACATTACAGTCTTTTCAGTGTTTGGATCCCATAGATAAAACCAAGGAATTATCTTTTTTGCTTGAAAATGTCTTTTTCTCAGGTGGATAAATTACATACAAATTTGTTATGCATGTTGAGGCAGTATCTTTTAGAATGTGCTCCTTGGGCAAGATCAAAACAATTTTCAATTATGAATCTAGCACAAATGCATGATTTTGACCGCTTAAAATGTAACCCTCTCCATTAAATCCTTTATTCATCAGAGTACAAGTGCAGGAAAATCATCAACTGTATTTGATTTCTTCAAAAGAATTCAAAGAAGTAGCAAGTTAATAGTTTCTTCTGTTGAAAAAGTTCAGTTCAGTTCTGTCACTTCCATAAATAACTGAAAAAAGACTGATATCTACTGAACCTTTCTTCAAATCTTCAGTGAGAAAACAAATTGCCTGCAATTGAATAAAACCAGCTGTTAACAAATAATAATATCATACACTCTCTTTTGACTTTTTATATACATTATGTATGTGTGTGTGTTTAGATGGTCATGCATACATATACATAGGGTTATTTTTATATTTTCACTTTCAGAGTAGTAGACAAAATGCCTCCAAGATTAATTTAAAACATCAAATACTTCGCTCATTGTCTTCTACCTGTCAGAGGGCAGTGAAGGGCATCGCGTAGGGTGTTTAAAGGCATACCAGGCAAGTTTTACCGAGTACTGAGTTCCCCCTGCAGTTGCTGACTGTTTTGTAACCAACACCAACGTCCTAAATTCTCACCAATACATGTCAACTTGTTTGCAAAGAACAGGAAACAGTAGCGCATATTTTTGAAGAGTTATGTTGATTGACTAGGTAATAAACACAATTGCAAGACGCTCATAGTAAGTTACTTTTGATTTTGTTCTGCAGGGGTTGACGCTAAGCATCTTAAACTCACCCAGAGACCGTAGTGGGAACAGTCTTCATTCACCTCGTAATGAGTCAGTCATAAAAGTGACTCCAAAGCTGGTCAATTAAGCTAAATTCCTTGTCTGGTATGCCTTTGTACATGTACACATCCAACATTTTGTCTTATTACAAAAATTATGAAAATGTTAAAAAAATTGTTTTAGAGGACATGAGATGAAGTACAAATATTGTCTTACTTTATAATCTCAGGAAGTCGATTATCCTGGTAGAGCCCGTTGTGCTTGTATCCATGGAAACCCTCAAAAGAAACTAGTCTGATGCTGTTTGATGATTTCTGTGAACTTCGTGCAATCTCAAACAACTGTTTAAAGAGACATGCATGATGTTGTGATCTCATCAATTAACAGATCCTCTGACATTGACATATGAACTGTTTATGTTGTGTTCTTTTCTCAATAAGTGGTCACATTTTGAGATTTTAATTGTAGAAAATTTTAAATTATTTGTATGTTGCCTGTGACCAATCATAACTGTTCATTTTATCTACATACATGCTTTGTTACAAGTTTTGTGACACAGATACATGTGGGGCTTAAATAAGAATTCAGTTCAGTAACACTCTCTGATTGGAGGTATATCCAGACAGGGTGGTAAACACAAGGGAAATGGCCTGTGCTTTGTGTTGTGGAGTTCTTTTCCTCTGCCTCGTTCATTAATTCTGTACAACAGTACACCTCAAAGGCCATTATCCCACTTATCACCTGGTTGCATGCACTGTCAAAAGCATGCCGCTAAGTCATAGTTACCATTCAAAAGAGCATTGATGTGGAATGGTGATTAAACTTTTTTGTGGTGTGTTCTTATAAGGATTCTCATACACTTTGTCAGCCAATCACAAAGCAGTATTTCTTTTTCCACTAAGGTACAGATGATAATATTTTGGTAACTTATCCTGAGCTCCTTGCCTGTTCTACAACAGGCTGTGTTTGTGATAAGAGATCAAAGCACTGCCTACCAACCTATTCCCCTGGAAAATGACATCACCATTCTTTAAAGATTACATGGATCATGAAACAAAGATTGTGGGAGAGTCTATTAAAACTGGAAACAGAACTCCTAACTTTTTCTGTCATACTGTGATTACAACGAGATAGGCCAAACCTATCAGAGTCATAGGCCAAACCTATCAGAGATACAATTGTGATTTAGTTATGAGCACAAACCTAATGACTGAACTGTCAGCTTTTTAATGTCAGCAGTGATTTGCTAGCGACCACAGATTGGCCCAGTTAAGATCACTTGTTTTATTCAGGAAAAAATCCCTTTCAGTTATGTATTTATCACATTCATATCCTTTTCATATTGTACCAAGACACATTTTCACTCCACAAAATGTTCTGAGAGATATTACCTCTTGGCCCATATGAAATGGCACAATGTTGTCATCTTCAGCATGTAGAAATAGTAGTGGAACCTTTAGCTTCTGCACACTAAGATAAAGAGAACAAAGAGAAGGTATATAAGATGGGCATTTAAAACAAAATGAAAATATTTTCTTTTCTCCCATGTAAATACACTTACTTTTCATCATTGGGGAAGACAATATTATTTTCTGATATTGTGTCCAAGAAAAAATATTCGAAAAAGGGAAATTTCCGATATATCTGCGAATTAACAAAAATATTATTGATGCATTTTGTTGGATTAAGCCATAATGGGTTAACAATATAAGATCACAGTTTAGAATGTGGTCAGCTAAGGGGGAATTCCTAAGAGGGTTTGTATACAAATAAATGTCAATTTAAAGCTCCCCTATGCAATTAAATGTTCTGTCACTACAGTAGCCTCCAATAGTTGCCAAAGATTTGTAATGCACAGTCCTAAAGTCATATCACTACATTTGGATTTATTTACAAGCCAAAGGACAGGAACCAGAGATAATAATTTTCAGAGAGCCTTGTTAACTGACAAGGGGATAAATGTAATTTCATAATGCACGTACATTATGAGTTATTATCGGTTTCAGTGTCAACAGTTACTATGAAGTTTCAAGGCTAATTTCTCCATGTCAAGCTTGAATATTAGTGTATTCTCTCAATAACAAGTTAGTTTGCCATGAATTAATGTTGAAGCTCATATTAATGTAAAAAAAGCATTTGAAGCTCATACATAAATACTGCAGATAGGATAACTTAAGAAAAAAGGATCTGTTGAGGAAGTATGTGAAGTAAATGTGACCACAACTGCCTACCTTGGCAAAAGGATGACTGGCTCCTGCTTGTCTTATGTTTGAGAACGCTCCCTCTAGTATGACCCCATCAACAGTGACCCCTGGAATGACACAGTCAAAATGGTCAGAATATTCAGCTGGTCAGTAAAATCTTCAAGGTGTAAAGGTAAAGACCAAATGACAGGATTTATGTAGCAGTCCACATATACAGCACACAGGTATGGCCCAGACCCTAGGCACCCTAGGCCCTCATATTTCGTACAGATTTCAAGTACAATGTAGATCTGAAAAAGCCTAGCAAATCAACTGCCGTTTCCTTCCTCATTGGCAAATACTTTCTAAGAACTAAATATATTGGGAATGCCAGAGCCCTCTGCTCACTAACTGCCAAGCCAATTTTCTGCCGGAGATACGTAAGCTAATGAAGAGATCCCTAACCGTGCTGTAGCAAAATATTATTGAGGGGGAAGCACTAGGTGGCGCTAGCCTTGCTAGATTTAAAGACACACAGGATGTGCTTAGCGTAGCAAGCTCATCTTTAGGGATACAGAAATGCTACAGGCCTGGTCCTAAGAAATCTCACCCTTAGATTTTAATGCAGATGAAATGAGACAATCTATGGAAGGCTTGCATCCTTGAAAAGTTGCACAAGTTGTCGTATTGGCATTGTTGCACTTACCTTCGCTCTTTTTGTTGATTGATGCATGCCCGATCCCGCGAGTACATGAAATACATGTAGGCTATACTGCTAATGCGGTAACCCACATTATGTCATCTTTTCGTAGTCTAAACTATACTCGCCACGGCACCCATACATCTCTTAGAGAGGATATTGCTGTTTCAAATAGGCTGCAGTATTCTTCAGAGTGCTAAAAAATAGTTAATTTGAACTGGTATACATGCCTTACTATACTGTTTACAGGGAAAGTGCAACTATATGATATAGCCATGCCACAGAGAACATCACTGTTACATTTCTAATATTTTATTTACATTACATTTATTTATAATTTTATTTATTTATTGTTATTTTTCACCATTTGCAGATAAAACAACATAAATGTATATCAAATGAACAAGGATTTAACAACAACCAGTTTCTTAAAAAAAAAAAAAAAAATACCTTGTTTTTGAAGCTCCAAAGCAGTGTTAGTGGCTACTCTGTGGAAGGATTAATATAATTTTAGTAAACTATACTGTTGTTAGGCTTCACCCTAAGGTTGTAGTTGATACATATTATTGACACAATGCCTTGCCAAACTATACAATGATATGTTCAGTGGTCACTACCAGTGGTCAGTACCATTATTAATGAAGTGATCTTCATTTCCGTATCGGTTTCTACTTTGTGGAGTTGAGTGTTCAGTGTTGGTATAACTGACAAATAAGTAACTGATAAACTGACACAAAACTCATTGCAAAGTGTGACTTCCAGCACTTTTATTGCTTCAAACTCTTAGGCGGAAGTTTACATATGGGTGTGATGGGTTTGAAAAAATAGGTCTGCAATTGAGAATAAATGGTCAAAAAACTGTTGGAAACCCTACTTTGTGATTTTTGTGTCAGTGTATCAGTGAACATTACTGACCACTCAGCAAGTTTCACATCTTTACAAATGAAAGTTTAATGTGTTTTAGGAAAGACTGCAGCTCGGCACCTATGTAGCCATTCTGTAGGTGGTTGGGGTGGGGGTGCTACCGCAACAACTGAAAAGTTTTGGAATAGAGACATTCGTCAAATTTATAATCTTAACCATTGTATTTCATCAATCATTTAATCAAAAAACCAAACCTTATCCTTTAAGAAAATGGAAGAAGAAAGCAAAGAAACAAGCAGAACACAAGATACTGCTCTCTCACTACACACTATTCTAACATATCTTTATAAATATGTGTAGTAGTATGTAGTCCAAGTACCATTACTCACCCTGTGCCCAATGAATGTCCCCAGATTATGACCAGGCTGCTTCCACTGCGTGCTTTTACCCACTGGTACACATAGAGGGCGTCAGTGGTTAGGCCTGCTTCTGTAGGTTCACCAGAGGAATCTCCAAAACCTGTGTTTCAAGATGGTATTAGTTAGGGTGAAAAATTAGGAACATTTCCCAATTTTCTTTGTGGACCAGGGAAATTTCTATTAAAACATGTAATATTTTAGCTTCAAAACTTGGGGACAAAATGGGGTTTATTGTAATTTACCAGGGACAGACCACCTAAAACAGGGACTGTCCCTGGAAATCGCTTGGCTCACCTTAGTGTTATAGATCACTGAGCACATATGTGGCTTTCTGCAACATCTGTAAAATGTTGCAGACCAAAAAACAGGGATGCAAACAGGTAAGTGGTAGCCTGGCTATTGCCGTCTGGTGCTTCCGCTCAATCTCTTAGCTCTACCTCAGTGTCAGTGAGCCAGATGTAAGCTTTGGTTCGCAACGTCTCTGAGTTGAGACAGGCCAATAAGCAAACAGAGGGAGGGCTGAAAGCGATAATGTTGAATTTGAATGGTGTGTTCCAGCGCATAACGTCTGTCACAACCAGTAGCGACTGCTTGAAGCATAAAGTATCTGCCCACTGTGGCTTCGTGGCTGATGCATTAGGCTAGGTAAGTTGTGTGGAAGGTGAAAACGTTGCAAGGCAAATTCTCTTTACGTTATTTCTGAAAGGCATCATGTTCAATATTAAAAAGAAAAAATACAAAATAATTGGCAGAACAGAGTTCAACCAACCTCTGTAGTCCAAGGACAAAACATGGTATTCAGCAGCAGTCAAAACCTACAACAATAATATAAATTACACAACGGTTAAGTCTGGTCAAATTATTTATCAACTTTTGATGCATTTTGATGCAAACATGCATTTTGCACATTACGAGCTGTGAGTATATCCCATGCTTAAACAAAACTGAATTCATTGTTTTATTTATGTCAGTTGTGTATCTAAAAAAGTGGCTCACATTCAGAAGTCCAAGTCTGTGTCTGGCACCTCTGTTTCAAAGCGATGCGATGACAATTGAGACAAGCATATAATATTCAGAAAAAAAAAAATATTTCTTAATTCACTTGAAAACTGTCTTTGATGTTTTAAAGCAAACAACACCAACAGATTCCACAAAAATGGCAAACATTGAGCATTTCATACCAAATGATTTGGTGACGCAGGCACCAGACTGATCTAGCATCTTTCATTTACAAGTCCATAATTTATCAATCATCTCTTTAAAACCCTTTCAAACATAACAGAGGACACTACAGTCATTAATTTAAACTTGCACAGTTCCTCACCTTGTGCCCCCATTTCCATGTAGATAGATGAGGACTGGAGCTCCATTTTGTAAGGTCTGCTCATACCATTTTGGATCCTTTCCCTGAGCCTCCTGCCAAAGGGAGTCTGGAACGGTATGCCTGATTACAACAAGTACATGAATGATATGTTCGAATTTAATTACAACGCCATATTCAAAACATCCTAACAGAAGAAACTGCTCAACAAACAAAGATCATTAGGTGATAGCTCAACATGTTGCATTTAAATCAGTTTATGCTCGTCAGGCATAGCTTACCAGACTCCCAGAGTTATCGCCTTCTCTGATGAGAGGTAGATGTTAACCGTGTGGTTGAGGGCAAGGTCTGTCGGTCGACTGAGGTCGGTAAAGAGAGGGATTCTGGCTATGAATAAAAAGGGGAAACGTTAGAGATATTTTACAGGAGATGTCAAACATATCCGGAGGACTATCAGTTTCAACTTACCGACATGAGAATAAACTGCGTGGTATATTATTGCAGGAAAAAGACGAACTACAAACGGTATACTCAAATACAGGACACCAAGAGCAACCACCAACCGCTTCAGTGTCTTCATGTACCGCCTTGAGGAAGAATAGGCTAACGTTACCGATGAGTGGTCATAACAGCAACAGTCTGCTTAACATTTAGGCCATTTTTTTCATTCTGAAAATCCACCATTTTCATTTTACCCATGCTGCTGAGACTATGCTATCGGATGTTAATACTGGATCTTAATGCTTTACGCTAACGTTAACGTTACCTTTTTTCAACTTTCTCATGACTTGTTTCCTGATGAACTACCCGTGGCTTTTCATCTGTAGATTTGTCAAGACGGTTGGGTCTTTTTCGCATAGTTATGCTAAAAGGTCGTTAACGCGTTTGGTTCAGCGTGTCATAGAAATTCCACTATCTATCCAACTTCCTTAGCTCATAAAAACTCGATTGAAGTGAGAGTTTACGAGAGTAAAGTTCACCGTCGTGTGCGTCGTGTTGTACATGCAGGGGGCGCGCATCTCGGCGCGCCGAACACTGTAAAATATGTCATTCAAACAAGCATGCAAACACTTCATCAGAAGTAGAATCCTGATATAATCCTAGGAATGACTTAAAACAGAAATTCTATACAGGGGCTGTGTGGTGACAAGATGATGGATCTAAATTCACCGCTTTGAATCTAATGCTAGAATGTGCTATTGTTACTTCCTTATCCTAAATCCTTAGACTATAGCTTTCTCCTATCACCATAGGCTATACAATCAGATTATTGGTTTCGAGATTAACGTGTAGTCTTATTTTCAGCATTTGTCATGAACATCTTGGCAGGCTTACCTGGGCGTTTGTTTTACCATATTTAAACTAGGATTATTCATTATTCATTTGTCCAATCCATCTAGATTCAATATTACGTAGGTCAATACAGGCGATTCCCAAGTATGCAGGCTATGATACCAATGACCGTTTCAGGATTTAACCACTAGAGTGTAGTGTAGGCCAGATCTAGAACAAAAGGGTTGCTGGATAGACGGAAAATGAAAATATTGTTATTGATAAAGTGAGCTCACAAATCAATCAGTACAGGCCACTGAACTGGTGGGAAAATACGGAGGTTGTTGGAACGTTTTATTAAATTTATTAAACAATGCATTACACAACTCCCAGTAGCTACTAAACTCAGGCCAGCTCAAACAGTGTTGCATAGTGTGTCCCAGTTATCGTGGTGAAGGTATGTTTTTCTATCATGTTGTTGTTTGATAAGATGAATGTTAAGACCATGGTATGGACAACATGCCCAGATGGATTTTATTATGGTACATGTGCATGTCAACTAGTAGAGGTAGAGAGACAGGTGGCAGGCCAGGTTCAGGTAGAGAGACAGGTGGCAGGTCAGGTTCTCCGGGGCAGAAGAGCAGGGATAGCCGGGACTCAGGGAGAGAGACAGGCGGCAGATCAGGTTCGTCAATAAAATGGTACATGTGCATGTCAACTAGTTTCCCTGGGGAGACAATAACCTGTGGCACTCTGCGCCAATAATAATCAGTTGTGTTACATTCTACTTTTGGAAAATCATTAACACGTATAAGTGAGGGGGTACTCATGATATGAAAAAAAGGCTCAAGGGGTACATAAGACAAAAAAGGTTGGGAAACACTGATCTAACTGATCTAACCCCCGTTTGATTTGTACCGTTGCCTCCGCCTGTCTGTGTCTGACAGACCATGTGTTTCACACTCCATGGAGGACACAGAGGTGCCTGCCTGATATTTTAGTGTTTTGATCTCCTGTTGAGTAGCTGAGCTACAGACATTGATGTTCTGATAATTCATTTTACATTTATGACTTTCTTAATTGTTTTATATTGATATTTAAAATGTACTGATAATGCCTCTTTGTATCTGTAGCACTGGAATGTTCCAGTATCCTCCTGTGTAACTGTGCTGTGGGGAGTATTGAACACACTTGCAAAGTAGGCCTGCATTTATTTGTGTTTTTTTGCTTGATTGCTGTGAATAAAACAAGGATTTTTTTGACATTGTCCTAGCAATCATCTATAATCTGCCTCATGCAACTCACAAGCCAAATTGCCAATACAGGTAGCCACACAACACAAGAAATGACAGATCCCCACATCTTTATTATGCTTCCATTTGCCCAACTGTAGACTTTGCCTAACAGTAAGTTATTCAAAGAATGTCTTAAGCAGAAGTTTGGGGCAGTCATGGCTTTGGGCTTGTAACCAAAGGGTTGCCGGTTCGATCCCCAACCAGTGGACCATGAATGAAGTGCCCTTGGAGGCACCAAACCCTTGCAGTTAGTGTGTACTTCACTTTACTGAGTGCTCTGTGTGTTTCACTAATTCACAGTTGGGTTCAATGCAGAGACCAAATTTCTCTCTATGTCGGGTTGTGAAACCAGCAACCAGGGGTTTGAGCTCACTTGCTAGCTTGCTGAACTCCAATGTCATGTGAAAAATGGAAAGTAAGATGTTTTCTTTTGCTTTTTTGACACACATTCTGTATATTGTGAGGAAAAGGCAAAGTTTCAGTTTACTTTTTTCAATTAGCACTTACAAAAACTGAATTAATAAAGTGTTACCTTAATATGCTTTATGCTTGAGACATACAACATTGAAATTGCAGTTAATATTGTCGGTCTTGTCATTTATGTAACATGTTTTCCATTTCCATTGTCTAGTTTTGCTCTAAACGATTTACCTTAAACGTGAAAAACAGGCTTGACACATACGCTGCATCTTAACTCTTAAAGACCGTAATTGTTGAAATACAAAGGGAGGCTAAGAAGATAAAAATCTGCACAGAAAAAATGTAAGATGTCTGCAAAAACTATGCATCTATTTTAATCCTCCTTTTCTGAATAGGTCTAGTGAAGTTTTACTGGGAAATCTGAGGGCAGTTCATACCTGGGGAGCAGGTGGAGAGTAGGTGCCCTGCACCACCATCCTCTTTGGGGATATTCTGGATTTTATGTATTAGAGGTTGGCAAAATCTAATGTAACAATCCAATAGTTGGCTTTTGATATTGTCAGTAAATATCACATTCATGTCATTTGACACATGTGTATGTTACTACAAAACCCTAAACAGAGCAACAAATCAAACTGAGCCTGTCATAAACATTACATTTTTTTTACTGTTCATGACTTGTCTTTAAGTGGTGTTTGGTTTTTGTAATGTAAAGTTGATACTGTTTGGGATGCAGACATTACAAAAACCGAATGACACTTAATGACAAAAATAAGACATTTTGAAGTGGCATTACACGTTCATGATAGGCATCATATCATGTTTATGATTGGTTCATGTCACTTTTATGTCGACAATCTTAAGTAAAGTGTTGCCAATCAAACCATAAAGTCGTTAAAGTAATGCTGTTCATTTCATCATCACTGTTACTTGTTGCAAGTTTAGTTTTTAACATTTTCATACATAGATGTCTTAAAGGTCATAAAAGGTATATTTGCCTTCCAAGTTTCATTTGAATATGATAAGATATGATATGATAAATATATAAGGATTTTAGGAAAGTGGAGGGCAACACGAAGACTTTGGTATAGGCCACTTGTCTCATACCCAACAATGGTCTTTAGTTAGGCTGTTCTAATATTGTTGCAACATGCAACTTCACCTGTAAGATAAAAGTTTATTCGAATTAGTCAGTAATTTACTGACCTTTACTCAAACAAATAAACTTGAGTATCTAAGAATTAAAAAAAAAAGACGAAAGTGAGGTAGCCGGGTATTTATGGTTTTATGTTATGTCCAAGTTTGAGTGTATTGTATTGTTGTTATTTATTTCTGTTTTTAATGTTGGTGAGTGTAATTCTGCTGGCTGCATAACAAATCGCCCCCCTGCGGACATTAAAGTATACCTTGACCTTGACCTAGCACATTTCAAATCCTAATAATACTTCAGTTGTTATTATGGCAATTATTATACTTCAGTTGTCATTATGGCAATTGTTATTGTGAGATAGACCAAGGTCTCCTGCACAATTACACTCTTTCTCATAATGGCACACCCAAAGAAAATATTTCGAAACTATTTTTGATGCGAACCAATCCCTGGTGAAAAATGCTGGCGACAGTGTCAGTGGACACTTTCACTTTCAGGGTCCCTTAACAGTATACGAGAGGATGCCAGAAAGAAGGTACGTGCCTGTTTCTTTTCATCATCTTTACTCCTTATGTTTGATAATTTAAGCTTTTGGTAGTTGATTACAATGTAGGGCCTACAACGGCCTATGTCTGTATGGACTTATGCATCACTGTAGTTGTGAAGTGTTTGATCTTGGTAAAGGTACAGAGGGAGAGAGCTTTCAGTAACGCTTTACTTTAGATCTGTATGTATAGAGCTTGAAGCATTATAAACACATAAAAAACAACACAATAAAACAATAATCATACAAGACATTTATGATAACACTTTGTTGCATTTCTTGAATTGTTATAAACCCTTGTGATGCACCAGGCTTATGTTTAACAGCATAATATATCAGTCATTGCAAAGGTATTATCAACAATTTATAACCCTTTATGATTGTGTCTATCTTTCCTGGTGGATACAGACATAAAGTAAAGTGTGATTTACTTTGCCTACTGTAGTCATACCAGGGATAAGCCAAAAATACTAACATAATCAGATGTAACAGTTAGGCCTGTTTTATTTTGGTGACGTATGTATGTTATGTATGTGGGCGCAAAGTCAAGATTACTCTAAAAGTTTAATGCAAAATTGTAACGACTGCATGGCAGGATGTCTATAAATGTAAGTGCAGTTATGTGTTTGGAGAACAGATGTTTAAACATGCCCTTATCTACCATTTAAGACTTTGAGATCATGCCCATGCTTTTTTTTCTTCAGGCTTAGTTTAATTTATTGGCTGTTAATAGAAGCCAAAGAGATGTGTATTCACACAGCCGTTGAGGGTTGGTTGATACCATCTTAGTAGCAGTATTAATTTTATGGAATGTTATACCACCCTGGAGTTAGAAAATAAATGATAGCATTGATATGCTTGGTAACTCTTTGTGTTTTGTGCCTATTATAAACCTATGGAGGGCAGATATTATTTGTGAATAGTTAACTAATAGATAATTGGCCCAGCTGATTATTTACATTAAGGCAACACATTTTTGTATTTTGTATTAAGTTTTCTGAAGCACATACATGTAGACGATCCATTATCTGCTGAAATATGCAGTAATTTGGCCATAGACCAACAATACACAGTACACACAATGCACAGTACACAATCTTTGTCGCTTTTCAGGTCAGTCAGGTGTTATCTCCACTGCAATCTGTCTGATACACATTGGATTTGTGTGGAGTTATTGTTGTTATGTATTTGTGTGCAAATGTAATCATTGTCAAGATTTGCAGTCCAATCAAAATATTCATACATTAGAGTAAACAAAGGTTTAGTCTATTTTTGTATATTTTAAACCTTTATAACATAGTTTGTCAGAACTAAGGCAATGGAAATGAAAAATAAACTACAATGAACTAATTTCTCAACAAATACTTTTCTTTGTCTATCATAAAATCTTCACAGGCATGGGAGTTTCAAGATCAACCACCCTCATAATATTTGTCTGCTGCAGTATGTTAACATGGGCATCAGATCAAATCCCCACATCTCAGGTAATTGAGAGCCCATTTATGCAAACTTCACTGTAACACAGGTAGGAATATTATAAAATATAAAATGGAATATTGTTAAAAAGTTCATTCATTTCAATACTTCGCGGTAAAAACAGAAACTCATATATTAGCTATATACAGTAGATTCATTACACATAAAGTGCAATTTCTTCAATTATTGTGTTAGTTCTGATGATTGTGGCTTACAGCCAATGAAAATCCCAAATTCAGTATCTCAGAGAATTAGAATATCACATACACCCACTTAATGACCAGGATTTGTAATATAGTGATCTATGCCTTCTGAAAAGTATATTCATGTATATGCACTAAATTCGTGGTTAGGGTTTCTTTTGCATGAGTTACTGCATCAGTGTAGTGTGGTATTGAGGCAATCAGCATATAACACTCACTCCTGAGGTGTATTCATAAGCAGCTTTCAGCTCATCTGCATTGTTGGGTCTCGAACCTCTGATCATCCTCTTGACAATACTACATAGATTCCTTACGGGTTTCAGGTCAAAGGTCAAGCATAATTCCATGGTCATTAAACCAGGTACTGATACTTTTGGACAGAGTGGACAAGTCCTACTGGATGAATGGAATCAACCTATCCATAAAGCTTATCAGCAGAAGGAAGCTTTACACAAATATTGCTTGAAATATTTCACTTGTTTGATCAATCTTTTACCTTGAATTATTGAAATTAATTAATTATTTTTTTCAAAAATATTTCTGTTTCTTCCTGTAAATGTTGTCTAGAAAGGATGTATCTTGTCCAGGGGAAATACAGTACAGAAATATACAGTTTACTTGTATCATTTCAAGCAGTTTTGACTGATCCATTTTTATTTACTTCCATAGCCCACCAGCAAACAGGAAGGTCACACCGACCTAAGAGCAGGTAAGTAGCTTCTACTGCCGTCGTTTGGGGCCTGTTTCCTGCACATGGATATAACTAGTCCTGAAGCAAAAGAGATTCAATCAATAGACATGCAAAAGCTTAGCATTGCACCAATGCTTGGCACTGCTCTTCAGTTTATAGATTACATTATTATAGATTACATCTCAAACTGGGGTCCAGGTGCATCTAAACTGAAAGTTTAAATATGACTGATACATATTGTAATTGGTACTTTAAACTACATTTGTTGCCATCTTTAGGCTTACAAACAAAAACTTTCTACTTTCTCTTGCATTCTTAGTGATGCACTGTGTTATCATGTAGTGCTCTTTGCTGCTGTTTGTTTATCCAGCCCCTATTCACTGTTACCTGTTGGCTGTTGCAGGTTCTCCTCAACTTTACAAGTTTGAGTTTGAGATGAGAACAGTAGACGCTAACCAACTAAAGTTGAAGTTGTCTAAACTGAACCTTTCACTTGCACTCGCAACAAGTGAACAGATTGAGATCTTGAACATTAATATCAGAACAGGTAAGATTTCAAAACAATTTAAATAATAAAACAGCCCTCATGCTTGATACTATATCGATGTAGTTGTATTATACCTCATTAGCCCATAGTCCTCTGAAATACTTAAGAATCCTCACACATGTGAAAATGTGTTGTGCTGAAAATGGTGAAAATATACATAAATTGAAAGAATGGACAACTGGTCCCACTGCCATGCAGCCATAACATGAGAATAACTGTGACTGTCCATCATTCCTCAGTGTGTTCCTCAAACTCGAGTGGATATCAGTGCGTGTGTGAGAAGCAGTATGCCTGGCCCCAAGATAGCTGTAACACATATGGATCCTGTGATAAGTTCAGTGAAGGAACCTGTGGATGTATTAATGGGTTGCCAACAGTTGGACCGCTCTGCCAGAGAGGTTGGTTCCTTTACCATTTTCCATTTTATTTACTTCAGATGTTGCACAGGTGAGGTGTGAAATGGAGTCAAGAGACCATTAATTTTCTGTACTTACCTTAGTTTCTCAGAATTGCATTTTTTTTCCACTGTTGGTAGATGTAAATGAATGTGAGACTGATCCATGTGGTCCAAACTCCACGTGCTCAAACACCATTGGCAGCTACAACTGTTCTTGCTGGAAAGGATACTCCCCAACAAATGCATCTCTGTCCATTAGTTTGAACAACTCATGCATAGGTATTTAGATTGACCTTCAAGTTTGGTTTCATTCTTATTTTCTATTAATGGTTATATTTTTAAAGCAATGCCTTTTTCCCATAGATTTCAATGAATGCAACTTCAATCCATGTGGTCCAAACTCTAGCTGCTCAAACACTATTGGCAGCCACAACTGCTCTTGCTGGCAAGGATACACTCCAACCAACCTATCTCTTCCTATTAGCAGCAGCAACCCGTGCATCGGTGTGTTCCTCACATAGTATGACTTTCTACTTTCACTTGCATTCTTAGTGATGCACTGTGATACCATGTAGTGCTCTTTGCTGCTGTTTGGTTTATCCAGCCCCTATTCACTGTTACCTGTTGGCTGTTGCAGGTTCTGCTCAGTTTGAGTTTGAGTTTGAGATGAGAACAGTAGACGCTGACCAACTAAAGTTGAAGTTGTCTAAACTGGACCTTCCACTTGCACTCGCAACAAGTGAACACATTGAGATCTTGAACATTAATATCACAACAGGTAAGATCTCAATACAATTTAAATTATAAAACAGCCCTCATCCTTGATACTATATCCATGTAGTTGTATTATACCTCATTAGCTCGTAGTCCTTTAAAATGCTTAAGAAATCTTCACACATGTTTCCTTACTGAATATATACATAATTGAAAGAATGGACAACTGGTCCCACTGCCATGCAGCCATAACATGAGAATAACTGTGACTGTCCATCATTCCTCAGTGTGTTCCTCAAACTCGAGTGGATATCAGTGTGTGTGTGAGAAGCAGTATGCCTGGCCCCATGATAGCTGTATCACATATGGATCCTGTGATGAGTTCAGTGAAGGAACCTGTGGATGTATTAATGGGTTAC
Source organism: Tenualosa thibaudeaui (assembly GCA_027481765.1). Classification (NCBI taxonomy): domain Eukaryota; kingdom Metazoa; phylum Chordata; class Actinopteri; order Clupeiformes; family Clupeidae; genus Tenualosa; species Tenualosa thibaudeaui. Next base: position 2,000,013 of record JAIFZK010000001.1, on the reverse strand, counting down.
CAACAGTTGGACCGCTCTGCCAGAGAGGTTGGTTCCTTTACCATTTTATTTACTTCAGATGTTGCACAGGTGAGGTGTGAAATGGAGTCAAGAGACCATTAATTTTCTGTACTTACCTTAGTTTCTCAGAATTGCATTTTTTTTCCACTGTTGGTAGATGTAAATGAATGTGAGACTGATCCATGTGGTCCAAACTCCACGTGCTCAAACACCATTGGCAGCTACAACTGTTCTTGCTGGAAAGGATACTCCCCAACAAATGCATCTCTGTCCATGAGTTTGAACAACTCATGCATAGGTATTTAGACTGACCTTCAAGTTTGGTTTCATTCTTATTTTCTATTAATGGTTATATTTTTAAAGCAATGCCTTTTTCCCATAGATTTCAATGAATGCAACTTCAATCCATGTGGTCCAAACTCTAGCTGCTCAAACACTATTGGCAGCCACAACTGCTCTTGCTGGCAAGGATACACTCCAACCAACCTATCTCTTCCTATTAGCAGCAGCAACCCGTGCATCGGTGTGTTCCTCACATAGTATGACTTTCTACTTTCACTTGCATTCTTAGTGATGCACTGTGATACCATGTAGTGCTCTTTGCTGCTGTTTGGTTTATCCAGCCCCTATTCACTGTTACCTGTTGGCTGTTGCAGGTTCTGCTCAGTTTGAGTTTGAGTTTGAGATGAGAACAGTAGACGCTGACCAACTAAAGTTGAAGTTGTCTAAACTGGACCTTCCACTTGCACTCGCAACAAGTGAACACATTGAGATCTTGAACATTAATATCACAACAGGTAAGATCTCAATACAATTTAAATTATAAAACAGCCCTCATCCTTGATACTATATCCATGTAGTTGTATTATACCTCATTAGCTCGTAGTCCTTTAAAATGCTTAAGAAATCTTCACACATGTTTCCTTACTGAATATATACATAATTGAAAGAATGGACAACTGGTCCCACTGCCATGCAGCCATAACATGAGAATAACTGTGACTGTCCATCATTCCTCAGTGTGTTCCTCAAACTCGAGTGGATATCAGTGTGTGTGTGAGAAGCAGTATGCCTGGCCCCATGATAGCTGTATCACATATGGATCCTGTGATGAGTTCAGTGAAGGAACCTGTGGATGTATTAATGGGTTACCAACAGTTGGACCGCTCTGCCAGAGAGGTTGGTTCCTTTACCATTTTATTTACTTCAGATGTTGCACAGGTGAGGTGTGAAATGGAGTCAAGAGACCATGAATTTTCTATACTTACCTTAGTTTCTCAGAATTGCATGTTTTTTTTCCACTGTTGGTAGATGTAAATGAATGTGACTCTGATCCATGTGGTCCAAACTCCACCTGCTCCAACACCATTGGTAGCTACAACTGCTCTTGCTGGAAAGGATACTCCCCAACAAATGCATCTCTGTCCATTAGTTTGAACAACTCATGCATAGGTATTTAGATTTACCTTTAGGTTTGGTTTTATTCTTATTTTCTATGAATGATTATATTTTTAAAGCAATGCCTTTTTGCCATAGATTTCAATGAATGCAACTTCAATCCATGTGGTCCAAACTCTAACTGCTCAAACACCATTGGCAGCTACAACTGCTCTTGCTGGAGAGGATACGCTCCAACTGACTTATCTCTTCCTATTAGCAGCAGCAACCCGTGCATCGGTGTGTTCCTCACATAGTATGACTTTCTACTTTCACTTGCATTCTTAGTGATGCACTGTGATACCATGTAGTGCTCTTTGCTGCTGTTTGGTTTATCCAGCCCCTATTCACTGTTACCTGTTGGCTGTTGCAGGTTCTGCTCAGTTTGAGTTTGAGTTTGAGATGAGAACAGTAGACGCTGACCAACTAAAGTTGAAGTTGTCTAAACTGGACCTTCCACTTACACTCGCAACAAGTGAACACATTGAGATCTTGAACATTAATATCACAACGGGTAAGATCTCAAAACAATTTAAATCATAAACAGCCCTCATCCTTGATACTATGTCCTATGTACTATGTACCTCATTAACATGTAGTCCTCTGAAATACTTAAGATATCCTCACACGTTTCCTTGCTGAATATATACATAATTTAAAGAATGGAAAAATGGTCCCCCTTCCATGCAGCCATAAGATGAGAATAACTGTGACTGTCCATCATTCCTCAGTGTGTTCCTCAAACTCGAGTGGATATCAGTGCATGTGTGAGAAGCAGTATGCCTGGCCCCATGATAGCTGTATCACATATGGATCCTGTGATGAGTTCAGTATAGGAACCTGTGGATGTATTAATGGGTTGCCAACAGTTGGACCGCTCTGCCAGAGAGGTTGGTTCCTTTACCATTTTATTTCCTTCAGGTGAGGAATTGACTCACAAAATACAAAATTCAATTAAAAATCTAAAAATGTAGCAAAATTTGAGAAGCACTTCTTGCCTCAAAACTGACACTGAACCCTTCAGATCAGTCTATGTATCCAAATAAAGAGGTTTTCTAATACTTTATATGCACATCTGTAAATCCGGTATGCATTTATGAGTTTCTCAGAATTGCATGTTTTTTCACTGTTGGTAGATGTAAATGAATGTGACTCTGACCCATGTGGTCCAAACTCCACTTGCTCCAACACCATCGGCAGCTACAACTGCTCTTGCTGGAGAGGATACTCCCCAACAAATGCATCTCTGTCCATTAGTGTGAACAACTCATGCATAGGTATTTAGATTGACCTTTTGATGCAGTTTTAGTCTTATGTCACCTCAATCATTACATTTTCAAGCTAATGCCTTTTTCCAATAGATGTCAACGAATGTGAGACTGATCCATGTGGTCCAAACTCCACCTGCTCCAACACCATTGGCAGCCACAACTGCTCTTGCTGGAGAGGATACACTCCATTTAATACATATCTGAATGTTAGCAGGAGCAACCCATGTATAGGTTTGTGTTTCAGTTTTCCTGTTTACCATAATTTTCCCAACTATCTACTGTGGTTCATACATAGATTTAGGGCTGAAACTATTGCCCAAGTGACTAATTTGAAAAATTGTAAAAATAAAAAAAAAATGGATTCACTCAAGAACTTTCAATTGTCACTTGATATTAGGAGTCATTTTCCCAAGTATCGCATCACAGCTTTATCTTTAAATTAATTTAATTACTGTCTCCCATAGATGTCAATGAATGTGACTCTGATACATGTGGTCCAAACTCCACCTGCTCCAACACCATTGGCAGCTACAACTGCTCTTGCTGGAGAGGATACACTCCATTTAATACATCTCTGAATGTTAGCAGGAGCAACCCATGTATAGGTTTGTGTTTTTCCTGTTTATCATAATTTTCCCAACTATCTACTGTTGGTCATACATACATTTAGGGCTGAAACTATTGCCCAAGTGACTAATTTGATGACATAAAAAAAAGGATTTACTCAAGAACTTTCAATTGTCACTTGATATTAGGAGTCATTTTCCCAAGTATCACATCACAGCTATCTTTAAATAATTTAATTTATGTCTCCCATAGATATTAATGAATGTGACTCTAATCCATGTGGTCCAAACTCCACCTGCTCCAACACCATTGGCAGCCACAACTGCTCTTGCTGGAGAGGATACACTCCATTTAATACATCTCTGAATGTTAGCAGGAGCAACCCATGTATAGGTTTGTGTTTCAGTTTTCCTGTTTATCATAATTTTCCCAACTATCTACTGTGGTTCATACATACATTTAGGGCTGAAACTATTGCCCAAGTGACTAATTTGATGACATAAAAAATGGATTCACTCAAGAACATTCAATTGTCACTTGACATTAGAAGTCATTTTCCCAAGTATCGCATCACAGCTATGTCTTTAAATTAATTTAATTTCTGTCTCCCATAGATATCAATGAATGTGACTCTGATCCATGTGGTCCAAACTCCACCTGCTCCAACACCATTGGCAGCTACAACTGCTCTTGCTGGAAAGGATACTCCCCAAGAAATGCATCTCTGTCCATTAGTTTGAATAACTCATGCATAGGTATTTAGATTGGCCTTCAAGTTTGGCTTTATTTTTGCTTCCCCTCAGTCATTACATTGTTTAGGCAATGCGTTTTTCCTATATGAACTATAGAGTATCAAAATATCAAATTTAATTTTAAATCTGAAGATGAAATAGAATCTGAGCAGCTCTTCTTGCCTCAAAACTGATATTGAACCCTTCAACTCAGTCTATGGATCCAAATAAAGAGGCTTTTTAATAAGTTCTTTTAATAAATGAATTGAATTACTGTCTCCCATAGATATCAATGAATGTGACTCTAATCCATGTGATCCAAACTCCACCTGCTCCAACACCATTGGCAGCTACAATTGCTCTTGCTGGCCAGGATGCTCCCCAGCAAATGCATCTCTGCCCATTCGTTTAAACAACTCATGCATAGGTATTTAAATTGACTTTGAGATTCAGTTTTTCTTCTTATTTCTCCTTAATCATTACACTTTTAAGGCAATGCCTTTTTCCCATAAAAAATATTTTTTGTGTGTGTTTTGTGTAGCTCTTCAGGGGACATGAAAAAGGGATGTTGTGAACTAGACATTTGTCAATTTAATAATTTTGCTCATGTACACTTTACAAAAATTTTTGACATAACAAAAAACAAGCATCTTATTTTAATATAGTGTCAGTGTTAGTAAGGAAAACACTTATCAAAGATTTCCGTCCAAATTATTGCAGATTTGTTAACACTACAGTTATTAAATATGTTGCCTATTGTCAAGCAGAATTCTTACTCAGACCTCTGACTCATGATGTCGTGTTATTCCCAAATTCAGATGACTTATTAACAAATATACGCAGTCGGAGCAATGAATACCAAAACCGTACAGTAGCTCCATGACAAGAAGCCTGACTGTGACAGTGCCCAACCAATCTCTCCATTTCTCTTTGCATTCCCTAATGCCAGAGCGGGTAAAAGTGGAGCGAGAGGCACAAATGTTTGTTAAGTTCCGTGTTCTATCTTCACAAGGGGGAGGCGAGGAAATCCCCCATCATGCAGACCAGAGTCAAGCCCTCATATGCTAGTACAGAAGATCATTAAAAAGTTTATATTGTGATGTTATGTGACACTCTCACTTATGCAGACTAGAACTATTCATGTTTGTTCCCATTGTAACATATTATGTTGCTCTATCTTGATCAGTATCCAATGATCTTTGCTAATGGCTTTATACTGCTCCCTGGTGGCCTGAGAACATTCCTGAAAGTTGAATTTGTCTTGTTTTTTTCTCCCCAGTTTCTCTTCCTGGTCAGGTGAGAATGGTCTGGTTTTAAAAGCAATTTAAAAAATCTTTAAAATAATAGCACATTTAACATACTTTCAGATGTTCACATGGTATTTCTTTCATCTTCACATTTTAGTGTCCTACAACTCAAGTCAATGGTACGTCCTCTGTACAGAAGGATAAGATGTGAATTTTGAGAATGTTTATGTTTTATCTTTGGTGCCATAGCAACCAGCTTGTCTGTTATTAACCTAAATCTGTTTTGTCTGTTGTAGAGAGCAGAATTTGTGAAGGTGTCAGTAGGTAAGATGTCAACAGGTTAATTCCCAGGTAGCAGGTAACAAGTGGCAACAAAGAAGCGTTTATGGATTAAAGACTGGTTTCAAACTAATGGCAACAAAATGATGCAAGAATCTGTACTTGTGACCAATGACAAGACAAGCAAGGCAGTACCCAGCTAGACGAAAACTGACAGGTTATGGATCATGATCCTTTCCGATCAAAGTTACTTAGTGCACTATCAGTAATGCTGGATGCAGTTTTGGCAGACTTATTTATGTTATGTATTTTAAGTCAGGGTACATTTTTAAAAAATAATTTAAAAATAAAAAGAACATTGTTGTATCCAGGAGTGATCAAGCAAACCTATGTGTTTTGTAATCTACTTTTTTTTCACATCTGCTCTTAAACACAATACTTCTATAGCATTGAGACTGCAGTCCTGCAGTCTTATCAGGCAGTTGGAGAGGTCCCTTGTAACATCACTCTGGGGCAGTATGCCTGTTCACAGGTACAGACATATTCAGATTTTGTTTTTAATGGGCCTGTTTCACAGCAGCCAAAAGTGGCAGGGTAAGCACAGGTGTTATTAACAACAACCAATACGATTCTGATTGAGTATGGCAGAATCAGATCCTGATTGGATGTCATTAATATGAGCTGTGCTTACCCTGACACTTCTTGGAAAAATGGCTGCTGTGAAATAGGCACATTGAGGAGTACTTTGGAGATGGGAGAGGTTTGGAAAGTGAAAGATTGTTTGATTCTGTTGAATACCTGTGTCTTATTGCTTATGTTTCTACAAAAACACAGATTGCAGCATCTCTTTTGCCCAGCATCCTGTTGTGCAAGCTATCCAGCAACGAGACTTATTCTAGGGAGACCTGGAAGCTGCTCTTCAACAAAGCCTCTGGTTCTTTGTGGTCAATTATCTCTCATGTTTTCTTTCTGGCCTCTGCCAAGGTACTCTGTGCATATTTATTTTGATCCCACACTTAAGACTAAACGTATAATTTGCTCAGTGTTACAAAACCAAAATCTGTTTGTGAGTAGAAGAGGCAAGATCTGTGCCTTTAAAAGATATGTACAACATATGTACAGGTGATGCCGCAGTACCAGGCAAGCCTGCAATTTTTTTTTTACCTCCGAAGCTCTCCCTACAGGCGCTGATTTAAAAAAAAAAAAAAACTTTGCACATTCTCACATATCCAACACAGATTTGTTTGTATTTGTTTGTTTTGTATTTGTATTGTACTTGCTTTCATATTGCAAGTGCTTGTAACAGAACTTGGCAGGGCTGCCGAGAGAGCCTTCATTCACCTCGTAATGAGCCATTTAATCATTGACATGATTACGAAGCCGGTAAAAACCTTTTAGGTTAATTTACCAACTTCATGTTCCTTTAAGCATCAAAAAAGGTCACAGACACAGTGGGTTGTGACACTCAAGAATACAGTGATAATTACTGTGCTAAATGTATGCTATATTTTTTGAGTTAAGATCTACTGGTGTACTGATGTAAACATGTACATTTTATGATTAAAATCTCTCTTTGCTTCCACTACTGACAGCCTGTGACGCTGACAGGTCCATCTGTAACTATCTTCTTGGATATTGCTGGGGAGATCGTTTTTCCCACCATAGAAGACCAGTGGAGAGACATCAATTTCATATCTTTTGTGTTTGGTGAAGACCTGCGGCCATTTTTACCCTATGCCTCAGCAAGCCTTCTGCTGTGTCTCAGCAGCAAGAACCTCACATGTGAAACCTACCAGCACATGTATGTGACATGATGAAGTGATGCAATGTTATACATTATGACCGGACATTTCGCTTGACATATTTATTGTGATGCACTGTCCATGCAGTATGCATTAGTCTGCTATTAGTATATCATGGAATGATGTATGATATGAAATAGAATTATATACTATATTACAATAGCAAAGCATTACAGACTAACATATACATATTCAATGCAGAAGCAGTCCTCTAGTGATTGCAATATAATAACACATATATGATATAATGTGGTATGGCATGATTACAGTGCAATGTATAATGTATATGCACCTTAAAGAGACTATATTATATTATATTATATTATATTATATTATATTATATTATATTATATTATATTATATTATATTATATTATATTATTACATCGGGGGGAGAAAAGTTTTGTTTACTTACATAATGTATGCTATTATTGGTATTGTCACACTTATTTAATGTTCTTTGTCTTCCCCCTAGTGTGAGCGAGCTCAGATATGGGTTTGATCGCTTGGAAGAAAAACAGAGAGAGGACGTCCTGAGTAATTTCATCATGTCTTTCCTGATGAAAGACTCATCAGGTGGGAGCCATTTTTTTCTTTGAGAAGTGGTGAATTTGTTTTCCCTGTGCAGTCAATCAAACATTTTAACATCAGATTTTCCATTGTTGAAGTAAAAATATTATTTTTTTGCATCACAATTGTATGTGGAACTGGAAACTGAAACCAACAGCTTGTCTCTTTCACAGCCTTCCCAAACTGAAGGTGGGTCACATAATCTAAATGAAATCTGTGTTTTCTATTCTCAGACTCTCTGTGCATCTCCAACAACATTACTGCATGGCTTCTCAACAACTTTGGACCATTCTCTGTCCTCAGCGATCTCAGATGTCTATTTGATCTCAATAAGCAATTTGATCCAGTATGCTCATTAATTACTAATCAATATATAAGCCACTTATTTGGTGTGTCATATTGCTAAATCCTGTGTTCCCCTTTCTGTGTTCATCTTCTTGTTCCTCCTCTTTCCCCCTCTTGCTTCCCCTTCCTCTCTGCCCTTCCTTCACTCCTTCTCCTCTCTCTCTCTCTATCTCTCCCCCTCTCCCTTTCTCTCTGACAGTTGGCAGTGTTGGATCTTCTCAGTCCTAAGCAGAAGGCTGAATCAATGGTTCTACGTCTTCCTCATCCCCAAGGGAAAGATGAGGTTGTCAGCACAGTGTTGAAGTACCTGCTGGAGTCACCGCTGGAAAGAAAACTTCCAGAAGTTCTTGAGCACAGTGTTGCTCTTGCTAAACAAGTGAATAATCTAAGTTACCTCGAGTTGGTTTTGCATATTTCCCAAGTGCATTCTCCAAATTCTCCAATTTTGTATGTATTATGTAGATCTGAACTTTAACTAATACCATCACCCTCTTCTTCATATAGAATGAAGCACCTTGTGAGTTTTATCAAGTAATGTGAGTCAATTTAATTTTCTTTACAGATTTTACACATTTTAAGTGTTTTCACTGCAATGACTGAACTTAATTTCTTAGTTTATGAATGTATCTCATATGATTCTTGATACTTAGTAAAAGGGTCCGAATTATGACTTCCACTACTCTCCTCACTCACTCACTTTAAAATATTGTCATTTGACTGGTTTGTTTTTATTTTATAATTACATCTAATTCATGGTTTATACTGTTATAATGTGTTGTTTGACATGATAATCCAAACTCTTGGTTTACACTGTTATAATGTGTTGTTTGACATGAGAATCCCAACTCTTCGTTTACACTGTTATAATGTGCTGTTTGACATGATAATCCCGACTCTTGGTTTACACTGTTATAATGTGTTGTTTGACATGAGAATCCCAACTCTTGGTTTATATTGTTATAATGTTTTGTTTGACATGATAATCTCTAGGCTGAATGGATCTCTGAATTCAGCATCTGAAAATCTGGCAACTATTATCAGAAGAGCCGTGGAAGAACTTCTCCTTATTGTTCCAGATGGTATGTAGAACATCACACACACACACACACACACACACACACACACACACACACACACACATACACACAAAGGCAAGTACAGTTCTTTCAAAAAAAAAAACTGCAGTAGGCCCTACTCTGTGGTGTAACCCCACCAAGTGAGACATCAATGCAGAAAGTTGATCAGCAATACCTTTTAATGAGATATTTCAAGCCTCATGAAATTTGACATGTAGGATCACCATAGTAAACCACTAGATGAACACATTCACAGCAAGATTAGCTAGGGAAGAGCAAAGAGCAAAATCATTGAAGAAATAAATTCTGTAAGGGAAAATTAAAAAGCTGACTTTTAGCTGTTCATTTTTTTCTGTCTGCATAGATTGCCCAGTGTCTAGGGTGAGTATATGTTTTTTGCTAAAAAGTAACCCTTGGGGGGAAAAATTTAAATATAGACATTCATTTCATCTTTATTGTCAGCAAGTACTTTACCTATTCCCATTTGTGCACATGATTGTACACATGATTCTGACTTGTAATATTTCTTTTCATGATAGTGTCTTCAAACACCAGTCAGTGGTAAGTGTGACCAAACTAATGACTGGTATGACCCAGTCCAGTTTTCTGAAATGTTTACACGTTTTCCATTTCCTAATTGAACCTGATTATTATTATTATTATTTAGAGAGACAACTTTGTGATGGTGTGAACAGGTAAATATACCAAATCCTAATTCATACCAAAAATTGAAACTTTGGAGTTTCTGAATATGTGACAAATACTATACTGAAGCAAAATTACTGTTCAAGAGTGCAAGACGTGTGTGTGTGTGTGTGTGTGTGTGTGTGTGTGTGTGTGTGTGTGTGTGTGTGTGTGTGCGAAACCACTGAAACCATGTAGGATGTACTATTCCACCAGCAAGAACTAAAACGGCTTAGGAATTCTAAGAAATTCTTTGTGAGTACAGACCCTGAGCATGTTCCTTTTCTTTTTGAACAGCATTGCCCCGGGGTTGTATGCGGCTGTGGTCCCCTGTAACATCAGTGTTAGGCAGTATGCCTGTGCACAGGTGAGATTAAAGGTTTCCTGAGCAACTTGGATGCAAATAAACATAGGAAGGTCCTATTCATAGCATTGTGTGGCCTGGTATAACAATTTTATTTCATGAATCATACCTGAGTGACTTTGCTCTGGCAGCCCAGGGTTAATAATTGGCAGGTCTGTTCTCAGGTTATTTCAATACGGACTTTGAGACTAAACATAAAAAAAGATTGATTAAATTTCCTTCATCTTGGAGAAAAAGTGAAATTGTGTGTGAATCTCAAATATGTGTCTGTGGAATATTGTTTATTTAGCTTACTGGATTCAGTGCACAGCACCTGACCCAGCTCCTGATGTGCCAGCTGCACAGAAACATAACTTACTCCAGGGAAACATGGAAGCTGCTCTTCATCAAAACATCTGCGGTTCTGGATGAAGCTCTCATCAATTTCTCCTTCACAGTCTCCAGACTGGTATTGTTGGCCTTGAACATTTTATTTAATACTGCTGTACTTCAGGTTGTATTTATCCTATGCTCAAGATCATTGTGATAATTACTGGACTCAAAGTAGGCAACATGTTCAATTTGAATGTTTGGTTGTTGAATTTAGATGGCCTCCACTGTATTCACTGTTAATGTAATCACTTTGTCTTTTCATTTCCACAAAACTCCTGAAAGCCTCCTTTTATCATGAGCCCATCTGTAACTAATGTCTTGGATGTCGTTGGGGAGCTCCGTTTGGACTCAATCAGTGACTCGCAGTGGAGAGACATCAATTTCATATCTTTAGTGTTTGGTGAAGACCTGCGGCCATTTTTACCCTATGCCTCAGCAAGCCTTCTGCTGTGTCTCAGCAGCAAGAACCTCACATGTGAAACCTACCAGCACATGTATGTGAAGTATTAACATACCATGAAATGTTGCAATAAAGTAAGATGCTGATAAGGCACAAAAATAGTTCTCTAAAAGACATACCCTCGAGTTAGAGAGGACAGTGGGATTCAGTCATAAGGACTTGAAAGTAATACCAAAAGTATCATACCAAATCTGAAAAAGGCATTCAAGGCTTCAAGAATTCAAGTCCATCTTAAGTCCTTGCAAAATTGCACACCTTACAGAGACTAGTAATATTAATCTAATCTACTACACAATAAATGACTAGAACATCATACTTGATTTTATACAGCAAACAAGATTAGAGATGACTATAATATTATATGATCTAATGTGATTACTGTGTTATAATAACCAATAATTGGTTACCGCTTTTCCAGTTTGGATGAGATCATGGTTAGTTATGACTTTGTTCCCATGAAAGAAGACTTGGAAGAGAAGGTGCTCAAATTCTTCACTCAGCCTTTCCTGTCCAGAAATCTAACATGTAAGAATTAAGCCATGATACTGTAAGATGCATACAGAGATGCTGTTTTGTCATGAACACTTTTAGTCCACTTAGACACTGTGAAAACCGCTGTGAACACAAAAAAATATTTTGATATCTGAGTAAGAGTAATGAATATGAGTAATTCTGTTTTTTCCTTCCTGTTCCGTCATAACCATGCTAGGTGTGAGAACCACACCATCACCATTAACAGTGACCCCATCATCAACAACGACAACAACAACAACAACGACAACAACAACAACAACAACAACAACAACACCAGCACCAATACAATGTATGTGAAATATGAGAACACAAAGACTAAATTGCTGTTGGTTATAAGTAACTGTCTCTATTATAGCTAAGAGTGCTGCCGCAGCCTTTCTAACATCTCTGTAACAGACATTTGGGGCTTATTGCTTTTTTGCCCACAGGGATACCAGGCTATACCTGTTAGACATGGGCTCAGGCAGCAAAAGGATCACATTTTAGAATTAAAGACTTATATCTCATATTGATAAATATATATTAATATTGATGAATTCATACATTCATGGCAGTTGTCATAAATTGCTGACAAGTTATTACCATTCTGTCTTCAACATTTATGAAAGGTTGGGTATGAATGTTGAGTCATGCCTTATGAAACAGTCATGAATGCATTTTGATAATGAAATGTATTGATATTCATGATAGGTGCTATGTCATGTTTATGACAGGCTTATTTCACTCTTACCCTCGACACCCTCAAGTAAAGTGTTACCCTTGTTTTTTTTCTGTGATAAGAATCATAGAGGAAAGAAGAGTTTTGTTCATGATAAATTAGACTTTAGTAAAGCTGACATATCAGTTGGGAGCTGTAGGTTTTGTGGTGTGGTAAGCAATCATTTGGTGAGTTGCTCTGTTCCCATCTCATGGAAGGTGGTAGCCTATACTAATGCAGGCTACTATTACTACACTAATGTTATTATTATTACACTAATGTTATTATTTTCAACTTGTTTTCATCATCTGCAGTTTCTACTGTCAGTTTTTCTTTGACGTTTAACAGTAATTATGATTTTCGCCTGAATGATCCAAAGAGCCAACTATACATAAAATATGTCCAAGACATTAAAAGTGCAGTAAGTAAACCTTCATATTATTACAAAGTACATGATTGTAAAGATGATTATTTCTGATAAATTAAAGACAAGTAACAAGTTAACAAGTTTCATATGTAATGATAAAAATAGTTACGTATATAAGCTAAACAGTGGTTTGGAAATATTATGATGTTTTAAAATATTGCCTCATAACTAGCTAAATATTTTCAACACAGGTAGAAAGCAATTCTGATCAATTACCAGGTTACAAAGCCAACTCGGTTACTGTCAATGGTTTCAGGTAAGATGTTGTTGTTTTTAAGTCGTCGTCTGTTGTTGTGTGTCATGTTATCTTTGTAACCATAAACATATATTTTGCTCATTTGTCCAAACAGGCCAGGTAGCATTATTGCAGACTTTTCACTTCAGTTGTCAAATCCAAGCATCAATTTTTTAGGTGCAACCAATGGCATCATAAATAATTTAAGGGCAAAAAATTATGACTTTCCTGACAACCCCTTTGCTCTAACTGGTAGGAACATTGTTGTATTTAATTCCAAAAATATGAAGAACGATGCACAAAAATGCACATTCTTTTCAGTTCTGCCTATTTTATTTTCCTAGAAGGAGGAAAGTTGAGACAGGCTACAGGCCTTCTGTTCCCAGGGCAGCAGATGGTGCTAAACTGCAGTGGGAGCATCACTGAATGGAGATTTAACGGGCAGAAAGTGTCTGGTGCTTCTGGTGGAATTATCACTATAACGAATGTTGATCCTATAAATAATGGTGAGTTACTGAACCAGTCTTTCCAGGAAGTGGGCTTCTTTTACTTTTTCCCCAGGTCAGCCTGCTTATCTGTCCCATGATTTGTGATTTGGTGACAGCCTTTTTTACATTTCTGTGCAAGATATACAGACTGTTAGGTTCCTCACAACAAAATAAATAAATAAAATCCTGTTTTCCCTCACAAATTGTTTATTAAATATTTTGTATCGATTTTAATGAGAAAAAATATGTCAAAAGCATATTTTGTCTCTACTTCAGTTCTGTTCATGGATATCTCCATGGGTGTGGTTCAGCCGCAGGCACAGGAAACCACTCCCATGAAGATATCCACGACCTCATGAACACAAGTGTTATATTGCTTTTTTACAACAGTTCCATTGCCAACTAACAAAGTTTTAAGAAACTGAATTGAATTTTCAACCTTTTAGTTTTCACGTATGAAAACTAAACGCCTTTCATGTATGAAAACTAATGTATTTATTTTTCTTCCACAGGACGCTATGAATGTGTGTCAACAAAGAACTCCTTGCCATTCATACGGTGGGAACGCATTGATAGTATAAACCCTTTCCCAGACATTCAGATAAGTAAGGACAGACGTTTTCAGTGTGTAGTGGGGAGAACAGTGAGGCTGCAGTGTTGTGCAAGTTCAAACTATAAAACTGAGATGGTGAAAGTGGTTGATGACAACAGTTATCTCCGGGAGCCAGGTAAGATTACTCATTCCAAGGCAGATTGTAATAAATGTTAATTACTGTTAAAATTTCATAAATTCATTAAATTGAAATTGAATCCAGTAAAACTAATGTTATTAATCTGGTTATTGCTTAAGGTTCTGCTGTGGATTGCACATATTCATTCTCTATTCAGAACTGCCAAGTCACTTCAGGAATTGTTAAATTCAGATGCAGACTAAAAGACACAAATTTGCAGAGCTTTGATTATAGTTCAAGAAGTATGACCTTAACTTTTCAAAATGGAGGTACGTGGTCTCACTGTCATCAATTATGCACAAAACATCAATCAATACACAACATGGAAACCCTGTGGATGTGAATATTAAACCTGCATTTGCAACTTTCAGAGTTTAACTGTTCCAGTGAAAACTTTGGCGTTGGAACTGACGGCCAGGTGGTTGAAGGAAACTGTGAAGATGATGAAGTTGGTAGTGTTACAGCTGAATGCCAGGGAACTAATTGGACAATAATAGAGAACAACTGTGTTTTAAGAGTGATCAAAGTACTGGAGAAGGAATCTGAGGTACTATTCAAGGATACAACAATTTTTTTATTGTCACGTGCAAATAGTTACTGGGTGCAAGAAATGCAGTGAAATTGTGTCTGTTAATCAGCCTGCATAAATTGTGTGGGAGCAGAGCGGGTGGCTGTCCTATTAACGGTTGGGGGTTGGTAAAGTGCGAATTTGTTCAAAGCCCACTTGTGATGTCACATATCACATTTCAACTGTAGTTTAATTATGGTTGCCAAAGGGAGAACCATAACATTAACAAAAAAGTAACATTTTAATCCTTAGTCTGCATGGTTGTAACTGGGCTTGTAAAAATGCATTTAAGCTTATTTTTGATAAATCAGAGACAGGGTACAAAGTACAATTACTCCATTCATCCATTCAAACATCATTGAATTCTAACCAAGATAGAGCAACATAATATGCTACTATGGGAGCAAACATGAATAGTTTCAGTCTGCGTAAGTGGCCGTGTCTCATTACATCACAACATCAAATTTTGAAAAATCTTTGGTATCAATGTGTGAGAGCGCAACTCTGGTCAGCATGAAGGGGGATTTTCCACCTTCCCCCTTGTGAAATTAGAACACAGAACTTAACGTTTGTGCTTTGCTTTCCCCCTCTCTGAGCCATTCTATGTCCCTTTAAAGAAATAATAATATTTTATGAAAAAAAGAGTTTGGTTTAGTAAAATGATTCCAAACACCTGGCACAGAAGTATTAATCACTGTAAATAAAAATGATGTAGGCCTAAAACTGAGACCATTACAGCATTCAAAACATCTGAAAATGGCTCCAATACTCACCCAATAATCTGGAACACTGGCTGTATTACACCAGATCTTGTTTTTCTTGATTACGTGATTATATTTCTATTGTGTGT
Organism: Tenualosa thibaudeaui; assembly: GCA_027481765.1. Classification (NCBI taxonomy): domain Eukaryota; kingdom Metazoa; phylum Chordata; class Actinopteri; order Clupeiformes; family Clupeidae; genus Tenualosa; species Tenualosa thibaudeaui. The sequence goes on along the minus strand of JAIFZK010000001.1, from coordinate 1,984,279 downwards.
ATTTATTTTTAGACTTTGACAGCAGAAACCCTACCTGAGTTTGTGGACAGATTACGTCACGTTGCTGTGGCAAACGAAGAACGGATAGTTAACTCAACAGCAAATATCCAAAGCATTGTAAATATCCTGAGTAATGTTGGAAACATTTCCCGAGCGTTTACAATCAGTAACAAGGTTATACAGGTATGTGCATTGTAAATATGTCAATGTAAGGGATAATATTGTCCCATCATTGAAAATAAGTCCCAACAAGACTACATGGGCCCATGACCATGTAGTGTTTGTTTTCTACGCAACAGTGCCTTTTTTAATGATTTTCTATGTAAATAGAGGGCCAGCGGAAACCTTTTTTTAGTGAGTGTGTGTACGTTTTTTTTTTTTTTTTTTGCAGCTGCTCCGAGATTAAAAAAAGGTCTTAGTAATTAATTAATCATACAATGTCTAAGATAACTGCAGAATGAAATCAATACTGACCTTTGACTGAAGTGGACTTGACTGAATTATTTTCCTGTTTCTTTCCAGGATTTCTTAAATACTTCAGCTGTCATTTTGTCCAATTCCACTATTGATTCCTGGAGTCTTTTAAATAATGGCAATACAACAAGGAATACCAGTTCATCCTTGTTGGGCTCTCATGAAAATATTGTGAGATCCCTTCAAAGAGACACATCTGTCGAAGGAGGAACAGACATTATCCAACTGCGCCAAACTTTTGTCACCAGCTCTTACAGTGACACCTTCGGAGTAAATTCATCTGCTGCGATCTTCATCCCAAAGGGGGGTAATTTTGTCGTAACAACCATCACATTCTTTACCCTACATAATGTCCTACCAGCCAGGAACACTAGTGACAATGATAGCAATTTATCCAACTCCATCAATGGAGCTGTGATTTTACTGCAAGTAAATGACACTATCAACAACATCTCTCTAAGCTTTGACCTTTTAAATGAAACACTGGATAATCCTCAATGTGTCTTTTGGAACTTTAAGCTTTTTGATGGACTTGGTGGATGGGACTCATTTGGTTGTGAGCTCATATCATTTGCGAATAGCACCGTCACCTGTCAATGCAACCACACAACATCTTTCTCAATACTAATGTCACCATTCATTCCTCCTGCTTTGAAATTATTGCTGGATTTCATCACTTACATTGGTGTGGGAATATCTCTTATTAGCTTGATCATATGTCTCATCATTGAGGGAATCATATGGAAGAGCATGACTAGAAATGACACATCTTATATGCGGCATGTTTGTATGGTGAATGTTGCTGTGTCACTTCTGATTGCTGATATTTGGTTTATTGTGGGAGCTGCCATAGCAGACTCTGAATCAGTAGCTGTTGGACCATGTACTGCAGCAACCTTTTTCATTCATTTCTTTTACCTAGCGCTGTTCTTCTGGATGTTAGTCTCCGCACTCTTGTTGCTTTATCGCACTGTCATGGTGTTCTCCCACATGACAAAGTCATCAATGATGGCAATTGCATTCAGCCTGGGCTATGGTGCCCCTCTCATAATTGCTGTGGTAACGGTTGCAGCAACTGCTGGAGGGGGAGGTTACATCCGAGAGGAAAATGTCTGCTGGCTCAACTGGAACAAGACTAAAGCCCTTCTGGCCTTTGTGATTCCAGCATTGACCATTGTGGCCATAAACTTTCTAGTGATGATTATTGTGCTTGTTAAAATGTTGAGAAGGGGTGTAGGAGACACTTCACATTCGGACGAGAAAAATGCCCTTGCGGTCATTGCAAGATGTGTCGCCATCTTAACCCCCCTCTTTGGCCTTACTTGGGGATTTGGCATAGGCATCATGGCTGCACCTGAAGCTGCAGGACTCCACATTGTTTTTGCAGTTTTAAATTCATTACAGGTACCATTTACTGACAATACATTGGTTTCACTTTCAAATTTTATGTGCACCCATTAAAATTTACTAATACAAACTAAAAATGCCCTGGAACAGCTCTGGAATCCAAGTTTGGGGTCATCAGTGCAACATGTACAGAAACAGACAACTAGAAATACAACAAATGCAAATATTTATTCAAATATTATCCCATCAATTTCAATCACATTATAGTTTATGTGAATCAAGAGTTCACATTTCTGTGCACATTAGAGGATTGAATACATATCTCAACTGTTTTCAGTTGGAATTTCTTATTTGAATAGTTAGATGCATTACTGCATAATAATTTTCATAACCTCAATCATTACAAATGTAAAATAAATCAATGAATATTAGATGTTAAATGTTTTCAAATTACAATTTATTGTTTGTTTTTTAAGGGATTTTTCATTTTGGTGTTTGGAACACTTTTGGACAGCAAGGTATATCTTGGATTTTATTGAATTATTATTATGATGATTTTATTTTATTTTATTAGTTATGGGATAACAAAATGTTTAACACAATTAATCACAATTGTATATTCCTAGAGAATTACCCATTTTTAATTCTTTCTACACAGATCAAGTCAGTTTTGTCAGAGAGGCTAAAATATTCAAGCCCTAGCTCTGATGCAACAAGGGTAAGCAGTTGTCTGTATTCTAGTTATTTTAGTTATATGATTATGCATTCAAGGCTGGAAATGTTTTCTTGATTAACATTACATACATCATTTATTATTTATATTATATACATATTGCTATATTACATAGTTTTATGTTACATATTACCCTCTACAATTTCATATGTAAAGGAATTCAAAATTACAGATTGAGATCAGATCAGAGCATCAGACTCTAGCCAGCATTTCTTCTGAATCCAAACATTTATATTCTGCTGACCTTAATTTTCTCTTACATTTAACTCATTAGAGCACAAGAGTGCAGACATCCTCATCAAGCGCGTTCAACTTCTTCAAAAAGAGAAGGAGGAGTAAGTCCACTATTTCATCAAAGGCAAAACGCTTTTGGGTTCTGAAATGTTTTTGTGTGGAGTACTGTTTATTCTACCGTCATTCAGAAGACCAAATCTCTAGTGCGATAGCCTACACCTACTCCTTAACATAAATACTTATTCCTCAAAGTTCTCTTTACATGGTTCAGCTAGCCAAGTTTAATTGTAACTTTTTCTCTCCTTTATATGGTTTCAGATGTGTACAATACCTCAGAGGTTCCTACCACCTCAGGTTCTAGGACTTCAGCCACCTATAGTGCAACTGATTCAATTCTGAACACTTGAATACGACATTAATGAAGTACAAATTTAAAGTTTACTAATATACTGTTCTGGTTAATATTTACTAATATACTGTATAAGGTATGTATGAGGATCCTAGGCTTCCATATACTGTCCATGTACCAGCACTTGTCTTTTTCCACTTAAAGCACTGCTCAAATTCACATTTTTGATTAGTTAGTAAGACATTTATTGTCATTACATCTGTGCATGTTTCGTTACTGGATACAAACTATAAAACTTTACTATTGTCATGCAACCTTGATCAAGAGAGTGCAGACATCCCAACCTGTAGAAACTCAGTTCAGGGAGGTGTCTACCACCCAAACACAATTCCATCTGACCACAGAACATGATTCCTGGCAATGTGCTAATAGAATTTAGCAACTACATTCATAATTAAATGACAAGAAAGGCTTTTTGAATCCCCTTTGAATGGTCCATTGAATCACCTATGTTGAGATTAAAGTGGATTGCTCTTGTGTTGTGAATGTTACTGCATAATTACTGTATGATCATTCAAACTGCATGTATTATTCCACATGTAAAACTCCTGTGGCTAGGACCAGTAGTGATAGTACTGTATGGATTTATCACACAATGCATGAAAACATCAACAATAACTAGGTTTTCAGAATATTGCCTGACCATTGTGTTTAAATTCACATTGTGGGTCTTTTATTATATTTGCCGTAGATTTGAGTTTAAATAGATGTCCTAAAATTTTGCAGTGATTAACCTAACCTTAAATTGGGAATTTTAGTCATTTTAAACATACAGCTCTAGCTTATCGATACTTGTCAGTACCAAAGACGGAAGAAATTCAAATATCCAAATATCCAACCTATATGATCTCTTTTCACAGAGAATTAGCAAAGACACCTAACCCCTGTGGTCCTTGAGCCAGAGGGTTGGTCAGTACCATCTGAGGGGAGTAAGACACATAGTGATTTTTGGTAAACCACCCTAAAAAATTATAGCATTGCATTGGTGGTAGCTTTGTGCATGTTATTACCCTCTTTATGCCCATTGTAAGCTCACAGAGAGATATATTATGGGTGAACAAGGTAACTAGGTAACAAGGTAACAAACTACTTTATACATACATGTAGATGAGTCAGTTTTCACTGCAGTATGTGATAATTTGCATACATTTTAGGTCATGGGCCTGGGGAGGCTTACACACCTCCATCACTCTATTGCACACCTCTACCAACTAAACAATTTTTTTGTGAAAAGTCTGGCTATCCTGAATATGAAGTCAATGTTAACATGGACAATTGTGGGATGCACTAAAGCCCCATGGGTGTAGATTGAAAATCAGTGCTTTGCAAAGAAAATGCAGTGCAAAGATTATAGAGGACTATGCATTAGCTGATTTTGCTAACTCTCTGGTGGGAACAAAATTTCTCTTCTCTTCAGTACTGACAAGTTTCAAAGAGCTTGTGCAAAACAGAGGTGTATATGACTGAAATTCCCCTTTAAGGCCAACCTTATTTTGCATTTCTACAGCTGCAGTTGCGTTTATTGTGCAATAACATTAGTCTATGACAGTGACATTGTTTATCTCAAAATGTTCTCAGACAATAAACCCTGCAAGACAAAATAGTTATCATGATCTGTTTTTGTACTAAAAGGCAACAATATGAAAGTGCGTTTTTGTACTAAAAGGCAACAATATGAAAGTGCGTGTTTTAACTTTTAAGTGCCTTGCTCAAGTAGCATCTGGGATTCAAACCCACAATTCCACAACTTCCAGACTACTGGCACTAGCATGCTAGCCAGGTTCCTTAACTGCTACGCTACAACCGCTACCACTCCTATCATCCATCTCTCAGTGATTCAGTCAAATAGTGATCACTGTCATAATACAAAATCACTGTGAATAACACAATCCAGATTGCAAATCCCACACGATGATGATTCCATCAAATGCTCAATGAATGAACGAATTGTCTGCAATACATAAAACAAACAGGCACTTATCAAACATTGCTACAACAGAAATGCTTACGTAGATGTACGAACATTTAAGAAAGTGCCATGTGACTGTTCTCTTACTCGATGATGCCAGGAAGTCGATGATCCTTGTAGATTCCATTATGCTTGTATCCATGGGAACCCTCAAAAAGAACAATCTTGACATCTTCTTCTGAGTTTCGCGCATTCCGTGCAACCTCAAACAGCTGTTTGGAGGGATATGGTAACACTGATCACCTTTCTGGTATATAACTTGAAAATTCTGTCATGCACACAACTCAAAAGTGTGATTTACTTTGACACACATAGCACATAAGAGGTACTAAAAAAATCCCAGTACTATCCTGCTGTGTACACAACTCCACATGTATTGGCAAGAACCTAAAGAATCTGTGAATTACAAAAAGTGTACGCTCTGTAGTGCAGGCAATAAACCCAGATACCCTTACTGATATTACCTCCTCAGCCATATGAACTGGCACAAGATGGTCATCCTCAGCATGAAGAATCAGCAGTGGAGACTTCATCTTCCTTACACTGAGAAAGAAGGTGGAAATGGAAATGGAAGCAGTGTTTTTAGAGCCATATGAAATGTAGACACTTGAATGTGTTAAGTCAAAGACGTATCTGTCGTAACAATTAGCTTCCACTATAATCAAGGGAACTGGCTACACCAGGCACGGCACTGCAGCAAACATTCTAAAAAAATATACTTATAATATAGCATATCTACATAGACATACTATATTATTGTGTCTGATGAGAAAAATGGGTCTCAGAAGGATGTAGTGTACTTACTTTTCAGCGTTTGGAAAGACTAACTTGTTCTTTGACATGGGGTCCAGGAAAAAGTACTCAAAATAAGGGAACCTCCAATAATGCTGCAAATGACCAACTGCAAATTAGTCTTCAAAGAGACATTACACTGCATTTGACTGTGCTATCCTCAGTGTCTGATTAGGCATTTAATGTAGGCTACCAAAAACCTGGTAGATTACATATCATGCAACAATACAAGATTTCCAATGTCCAAGGCTAAAATATTTTCTGAGAAAGGAATGTGAAATGGTGAAAATGAATACAGTTATCCTCATATGATGACAGAGTGCACACCCAAGCAAATGGATGGTGTGTCCGCCCTTGCTGTGCAGGTACTCTTGAGAAAGCTCCCTCTAGAATGACAGCATCAACAGTGGTCCCTGTAAAAAGCATTATATTTTAACAACACAACATAATATTTATCCCACTGAAATATGCTTCAATGTAAAACCTTGAGGAGTTAAATCAAGTGGGAGCTAGGAATGACACTATTTTTGAATAGTCGAATATTTGATCTACCATTGACAATAGAAAAGCCGACTACCATTTTATATTCATAACTTAAGGAACTCAAACAAGCATAGCATAGGCTATTTCAGTGTTCCTTTGACATCTGTGCCGTCAGAGCGAGTGTTCTCAGCTTGGCAGCTTGAATATGTCAATAGGCTGCGCTCCTGTGCTTCAAGCTTTGTGCAGGTTGCTATGTTAAGGACCATAGGCTATTAAACTCCATGAAAATACTGTCATCTAATGTTTTAGTAATACAATGATGACACAACCTTTGTACAGCTATGCCTTGGCTTCCTGACCTAACAAGTCTATGCCAGAGTCATGCTACTCACACTACCAAAAGCCAAAGCGTGCCTATTGCAACATTTTATTTCAAACTTTCTGGCTTCCTTCTAAATTAGCTACTAGGCTATAAGAGTAGACTATCCCTCTTAAGTAGCCTAATGTGAGCCACCTAATCAGTCAGTCTCAGCTGGCAATCTCTGTTTTGGGACTATCTCTACTTCATATCCCTGAGCTATTGCACACTTTGCTGGATCCGAATCCACCTATTCATTTCGAGTTCCATGACGATGGTAGGATTCTTTGCACCATTCCCTCATAGACAATAAAAGAAGAGGATAAAGGGATCATGTCTCTCAGTGGAAGGTGTTGAGGCCGAATTTTCAGTTTAGTCCAGTGTCTACGGCACATACTCCTACGTGGTCACGTTGACCTAATAAATCCAAACGTGGTAACTTGGCTAGTAGATGTAGCAAAAGAAATTCTGACAGATATGACACAGACGAACTTCTACTGTCTGTGAAACGTGACCATCCTACAGTGTTCCTAAGAATTTTTTAAATTACTTTAAATGTTAGTTATTTCATTATGTGTGACATTAACATACCTGGACTCCCAATTTTCACGGAAAACTATTAGTAAAGTCCCTCCTGTGCGAGAGAAAGTCACGAGCCGTCACTAAATTTGTGTCGTTATATAACATGACACAGAAGATAATGAGCCCGATAGGCATTGTTGTTTTTCTCCGGTGTACAATCAAGGTAGGCCTACAGGGTGCTTCACACATGAAAGTATTCGACTTTGACATGACAGTAAAATGAAAGGTAGCCAATGAAATACTAACATCTCCGAGGTGGAACCAGCTGGGAACAACCTCCATGGATGTTCCAACTACCGTGTATATTCCTACCCCTTTCCATTCCCTCAGTTGTTTAGGTCTACATGCACAGCATAATCCAGGCTACTGCAAATATTCCTGGCCGAAACCTTTTAAGCATGCAGGCTGCATTGGGTCATATCGCCTAAACGCATTCCGGTTCAGAAACCCCGAACGGCAAAATTCACGTCAAAAAGACTGTGTTGCACCTCATCACAGTTTTTTCACGTCTGAACAGGCTATAGGCTATCCGAAATCCGAGGCTATAGGCTTAATTGGCCTCTTGCATGCATTTGGAAGTAGAGGGGCACGAACTGTCTTCGGATGATCTAATAACCCCTTTTAATCATTTTAAACATGCAAATTTTATCTGGACGGTCTTTAGCTGTGATCTTCCGCAGACGTCTCAAATATCCATCTATCTTCTATCTATGAACACGCAACCCACATGGGTAAGCAAGCTGTTAAATACAACAACCTACAGCCCTGGCGGTTCTCTTGCTTCATGTGAAAGCGAAAATTCTCAACCTGTCTCTCTTTCTGTCCTCATGAGTTTGCAAGTGTGCTTACGTGCATGCATGCATGGAGGTGCAGGGTCGATTTTCGAAAAATATTTGAATAACTCAGCGATTATAGAAGAGCATTTTTGGCCAAAATATCACATCCCTAGTGGGAGCAGTCTTTCAACTACTGACATACTGCCACGCCTCCTTTTTTCTTCTAATATGACATATCCACTATATTACACCGAATGTCACCAATGTGTAACACCAGCTATGGGATCTTTTGTGACCTCGGTTGTATAATAAGATAGGCTACAGTACAATAAGTTAAATGCTAAAAAAATGCCTTTTAAGAAATTGTATTTTCTATTATATTCGTTTTTATCAGTTAAATTGTCATTGAGCTGCATATGCCTTAATTTCCACAATACTTTTCCCCAACTGTCACTATTATCATCGTACATTTTTTATCTCTGCAAACATTACATAGTGTTTACCTTGTTCTTGAAGTTTTATTGCAGTGTTAGTGGCAATTCTGTAGGAAGAGCAATGTAATTTAGTAAACTATACAATCTTGTACAATCTTTAGATACAGTAAATACATCATCTATAATGACCTTGACAATTCCCTGGAATTTGATTTGCTGGATTTTGTTCTGTGCCTCAAATATACTACAGGATTCTGGGAAATATGAGAGATTAATGTGTGTGTGAAGTGTGAACTGGCAATTACCCTGTGCCCAATGAATGTCCCCAGATTATGACCAGGCTGCTTCCAGTGCGTGCTTTTACCCACTGGTACACATAGAGGGCGTCAGTGGTTAGGCCTGCTTCTGTAGGTTCACCAGAGGAATCTCCAAAACCTATATGTGTGTCAGGAGGGTGTTTGTGATTAGTGACTCACATAGACAGATGCATGAAAACCATGTCTATTTCTGGAAATTTTGCTTTTCCTCTTTTGAAGGTTGCAGCCAATGAACATGCAATTATAGCCCATAATGAAGTGATGTAGCACTGACCTCTGTAGTCCAGTGAAAATACATGGAAGCCAAGAGCACTCAAAAGCTGCAAGAACATAGAAAACATATTATAAATTCATTAATTAAAAGTTTATAACAATTTCCTAGAAAGAAACTCACCTTCACAACTCCAATTCTGTGTTTGGCGCCACTGCTCCCAAGTATGATGGCACAGGAGACAAGCACATTCATAGTAAAATTTTATACATGGAATTGTCACAGCAACTGACTTTGAAGTAATAATAATAATAATGAAACCAAAGGGAAAGTTTTATAAAGGTTGCCTAAAGGTTGTGAAAAAGGAAATGTTCTGGGAAGCAAACATGCAATTAAGAGCTAACATTAGGAAAGCTTTCCATGATAACCATGCAACTACCAAAGTCATACGTTCAGGGAACGTTCCTGCAACAAAAAGTAATGTTACTGGAACATTCTGGAAACCAGAAATTGTTATCTGGAATGGCCCCCTGAATATATACGTTAAAACAGACAGATGGTCCTAAAATAGGCTTATTTTATCTTCCATCATTGCCAACACATTTCAGAAGTCAGAATTTTGAACGTTTGGATTCACAGGCCAGGACACTCACAACTCTGTGCAGCACCTGGTGCCTGCATTACCATGCAGATAAATGAATACTGGAGCTTCATTTTGTAAAGTCTGCTCATACCATCCCAGATCCTTCCCCTGTGCTTCTTGCCAAAGCTCATCTGGGACTGTGTGCCTATGCACGAGACATAAAACCAAAAATTACCAAATCAAATTAAATTACAATATGAGGAAGAAAGGAATTAATAATTTAGCCTATTTCTACTCTTTATGCAAAACAATAGCCTAAATAGAATATTTCTACTCTCAGTGCAAAACAATAATTATTCTAAATGTGTTCACAATCTTTGGAAAAATAATAAATGACTATGAATTTGACAGGGGCGTTTTAAAGCCATAGTTCAAGGCTTCAACTTCCCCTAGCAAAATCTGCTTTCTCGTCAGCAAATCAAAAAGGGCCTATTACAAAACATCAGATCAAAGTACATCAGGTGAATGTCGAATCGTGCCTAATGAACTGAGAAATACTTGGCTGAATATCCCTATAACCGCAATAAGCCATTGCTCTATCACTTATTCTGACTGATTAAGAACATGATATAGCTTACCATATTCCCAAAGTTATGCCTTTCTCCGGTGACAGGTAAAAGTTAACTGTGTGGTTGAGTGTAAAGTCTGCGGGACGACTGAGATCGGTGAATAGTGGAGCTGTTAAAAAAGCGCAGTGTATGGTCAACCATGTTAGAAAAAAAATAGTCTACGCCCAGATTTCCTATGGATCATGAGTAAGCCAGAAGCTAAACAGTCATTCGCATGATGCAGGGATATGCATCATGACAGTGACAGTGTCACTCACCAATATGAGCGAACACTGGCTGGTTCAGGATGCCAGGGAAAAGTCTCAGCGCAACAGGTATGCACAAATACAGAATACCGAGAGCCACCATCATCTGCGCTAATACCTTGGTGCATCTTTTAGATTTCGAAGACTGCCTAAACAATAGAGGTAAAAGTAAAGAAGTAAAGGACGTCAGATTATTAGTGACTGGTATTTCATCCATTATCATTTGTTCACCATCTGACATAGCTTACCTTTCTTGAACTTTCAAATGGCTCGTTTCCTGTTGAGCTGCATTTGATTTTTCGTGTCGGTCAGAGCGTTTTCGCATAATGGTAACTGTTCGGCAATACAGCTGTTTTACAATCGGAGCACGCTATTGCCTCTGTTTTTAAGGAAGTGATTCCGTAAGTTCGTAGCCACAGCCTGGGCAAATGATCATGCCTCGTTCTGAAGTATTCACTTTCTCAGGAAGTAGGAAGTACTGCATGATAAGACTACAGGGTGGAGACGCCCAGTCAGCGAATGAAAATGTTTTACGCACGCACGTAGAATGGACGAGAGAACATTAAGTTCATCTACCTCTGGTAAAGCTATCCACTTCAGACTGGGTTGTGACGTCGTTCAGTATTGTGCCTGGGTCATCTACAGTGCTGCTCATAAGTTTACATACCCTGACAAAATGTTTTTATTTCTTGGCTATTTCTCAGAGAAAATGAATGATAACAAAATGTTTTTTTTCACTCTTGGATAGTGGTTGGCCAAAGCCATTTATTGTGAAACATCTGTGTTTACTCTTTTTAAACCACAATGACAACATAAACTATCAAAATAACACTGATCAAAAGTTTACATACCCCAGTTCCTAATACTGTGCATTTCCCCCTTTAACATCAACAACAGCTTCAAGTCTTTTGTGGTGGTTGTGGTCATTCTAACAAGCATGCAAACACTCCATCAGAAGTAGAATCCTGATATAATCCTAGGAATGAATTAAAACAGAAATGCTATGCAGGGGCTGTGTGGTGACAAGATGATGGATCTAAATTCACCGCTTTGAATCTAATGCTAGAATGTGCTATTGTTACTTCCTTATCCAAAATCCTTAGACTATAGCTTTCTCCTATCACCATAGGCTATACAGTCAGATTATTGGTTTCGAGATTAACGTGTAGTCTTATTTTCAGCATTTGTCATGAACATCTCGGCAGGCTTACCTGGGCGTTTGTTTTACCATATTTAAACTAGGATTATTCATTATTCATTTGTCCAATCCATCTAGATTCAATATTACGTAGGTCAATACAGGCGATTCCCAATTCTGCAGGCTATGATACCAATGACCGTTTCAGGATTTAACCACTAGAGTGTAGTGTAGGCCAGATCCAGAACAAAAGGGTTGCTGGATAGATGGAAAATGAAAATATTGTTATTGATAAAGTGAGCTCACAAATCAATCAGTACAGGCCACTGAACTGGTGGGAAAATACTGAGGTTGTTGGAACGTTTTATTAAATTTATTAAACAATGCATTACACAACTCTCAGTAGCTACTAAACTCAGGCCAGCTCAAACAGTGTTGCATAGTGTGTCCCAGTTATCGTGGTGAAGGTATGTTTTTCTATCATGTTGTTGTTTGATAAGATGCATGTTAAGACCATGGTATGGACAACATGCCCAGATGGATTTTATTATGGTACATGTGCATGTCAACTAGTAGAGGTAGAGAGACAGGTGGCAGGTCAGGTTCTCCGGGGCAGAAGAGCAGGGATAGCCGGGACTCAGGGAGAGAGACAGGCGGCAGATCAGGTTTGTCAATAAAATGGTACATGTGCATGTCAACTAGTTTCCCTGGGGAGACAATAACCTGTGGCACTCTGCGCCAATAATAATCAGTTGTGTTACATTCTACTTTTGGAAAATCATCAACACGTATAAGTGAGGGAGTACTCATGATATGAAAAAAAAGGCTCAAGGGGTACATAAGACAAAAAGGTTGGGAAACACTGATCTAACTTACTGTCAAGATCATAAGTTTACATATTTTTACATAAGTTTACCAGTTCCTAATACTGTGCATTTCCCCCTTTAACATCAACAACAGCTTCAAGTCTTTTGTGGTAGTTGTCAATGAGTCTCTTTATCTTTTCAGATGGTAAAGCTGCCCATTTTTCTTGGCAAAAAGCTACTAGTTCTTGTAAATTTTTGGGCTGTCTTGTATGAAAAGCACAATTCAGGTCTCCCCAGAGGGCCTCAATAATATTGAGGTCAGCAAACTGAGGTGGCCATTCCAGAACCTTCACTTTATGTTGTTGTAGCCCCTAAAAAACATCAGGGATCCACCACCATGTTTCACTGTTGGCATGGTATACTTTTCATCATAGGCCTTGTTCATTCCTCGCCAAACATAGCATGTATGGTTTTGCCCAAAAAGTTCAATTTTGGTTTTATCACTCCACATTACTTTGTCCCAGAAGGTCTGGGGTTTATCTCTGTGCAGTGTAGCATATTTGAGGTGGGATTCTTTGTGGCATTTGCCCAAAAGTGGCTTTCTTCTGGCAACCCTAACGTGTAGCCCGTTTTTCTTCAAGTGTCTTCTTACAGTACTGCTTGAGACATCCATATGACATTGTTTGACACTGAGTTAAATTTTACCTGATGTGATTTGAGGCTTTTTCTTTGCATCCCAAACAATTTTTCTTGCAGTTGTGAGGGAAATTTTGCTTGTGTCACAGGGTGACTAAACCACAAGTCCTCATTTTGCTTGATGGGCGTGTGCTGTGGTTCCCAGTGGGACACGCTATATTGTTGCACCAAGATGGCTGCCCCCTGAGTGACTACTGTTTACCGATGAGCCTCAGCTGCATGGTTAATTGGTGATTGGGGCACTGGTGGGTAGCTGGGCTATTTAATGCCTCCTTCATTTGTTGGTGGATGTTGCTGCGGCGAGGACTGTTACGGAGAGTTGGAGCAGAGCCGGGTGAGAAGAAACAAGGACCCTACGGGAGCGGCTCCAGAGAACTGAGGAGTGGAAAAGTTTACCCCTCCAGCACGACTGGTGTGTGCTGTTTGGCAGACCTAATTACACTCCTGTGACTGTGCTGGGCGCTGTGGAGATTGGAGGGGTGAAATCGTTCACCCCTCATTAAGATAACTGCCGTTCCTTCCTTGCAACCATTCTGCTGCCTGCTGGTTACATTGGTACTGTGTGTGTCTCTCAAACCCCATTTCTCTCTCTGGCATTCCCTCTCTTCATTTGCTCCGCTGTGATGATCCTGACGTACCCTGTGCTGTATGGACTATTCAGCGCTATGCCACTCTTCTGGCCTGGAACATCTGTGGATCTTCTGCTGTGGCTAGCTTGTTGCCTGCGGGACGGAAACAGAGGAGGTGCACTCGCCTGGCTCTCCATAAGTTAAGTACTTTTTCTTTTTTTTTTAACATGCCCTGTCTATGCCTGCCCTCTCATCCACTGTCTGGTGACTCCCTCCCTTGGCCCTATATTGCCGTCACCCCTGCTTTGTGCCAGGAAAGACTTTTCAGGACCTTTTCATCTCTGGCCCACCCCTCTTAGCCATAGTAATACTGTGCAGCGCTACTAGCCTAGTGGTGGCTGTTGCACAGAGCCATTGCATGTAGTGTGGTGTATGTAGTGTGCTGTTGTAATAACTGCTCTTATTTGTCTGTTGTGAGGGTATTTGCAGTGATCACCTTATTGAAGTATTGTATGCAATGTGCTGTTGTATTAATCACCCCAATTTGTGTGTTGTGAGGGCATTTGCAGTGATCACCTTGTTGAAACATTGTATGCAGTGTGCTGTTGTATTAACTGCCCTTATTGTATGTGGGGAGGGCTTTACTGTAGTGTTGGCTAAGTTGGGTCGGGCCATCATAGGGTTTGAGCGTGTACACCCCCCACCTATCTGAGAAGTTAGCTATTGTGCAGGCTATCTCTGGAATACAACTTCTAGTAGCCGCTGTGCCACGGGTCTGCTCTGCATTCTGAACTAGAGGGGGGGCCAATTGGACTGGACTGCCTTGTCGTGGACTTTTTTCTTTTTTCTTTTTTTTTTTTTAGATATATTTAATAAAGTGTGTTTTATAACTGTAATTGTGGTCTCTGGTGATTGATTGGTCTAGTTTGCTCTCTTGTGGTTGTGTAGCATAGTGTGGGTCAACAGCACCCCTGCTCTTGGTCACAATTGGCGTAGTCGGCAGGAGTTAACACCAGGTGGAGCTACTAGACCTCTCAATATGCCAGATGAACATGTTTTAGAGGATAGGTCACAAGTCATGACACCTGTGTTTATGGGAGCCCTGTGGGCACAGAGATATCGGGGAGAGGGGTCTGAAGTGACTCTGGGGGAATGGACTGCACAATTTAAATACCTCATGAGTGTCCAGGGTTTGAGTGGGCCCCAACAGATTCAGTTTATTTTGGGCTCGTTAGAAGGTGAGGGTAAGCGAGAGGTTTTAGCTGCAAGTGACTCTGAAAGTAATACTTCAGCTAAGATATTCACCCTGTTGTCATCGCTTTATGGGGATAACATTCCAGTGGCGGCTTTGAGAGCACAGTTTTTTAATTGTAGACAGGGCCCTAAACAATCTGTTCGTTCTTTTTACTTGCAAATTCATGAATTGTTTTCCAGATTATGCAGCCGAGAAGACTCCAGCCTGGGAGAGACCGACTTTGTGCTACGTGACCAGTTTTTAAATGGCCTTAGAGATGACCCCATTCGACAGCAGCTGAGGGCCCAATTGCGATGCGAGCCGGGTTTGGCCTTTGAAGTGGTGCGCGAAGAGGCCATAGCTGGCCTCTGCTCTCGACAATTCCGGCCATCTACTGGACTGTCTGAGTTTTGCAATCTCCGTGTATTGTTTACCTTGTCCATGTGCTTCTGTTACAATAGCCCTTGAGGCTGATCGGATCGAGCCTGATGAGATCCCTGTTTGTATGGCGGCCGCCAACTCTACTGCTGCGACATCCACCTCTGCAGCTGACTGGAAGCAATAGCCATGATCCGAAATAATGAAGGACGTCCAGGACCAGATGGCTCAGCTCTCCAAGTCCATCATAGAGGAGCTGCGTAGTAGGCCTGCTAGTGGTCCTAGGTTTTATTGTGAGCAGTCACACTCAGAAGGAGCAACAGACGATTGCAGACCCCCAAGCCAAGTCACGTCTCGGTTTCGGTGGGATGCCCAAGGTCACCCGATCTGCAGTAAGTGTGGGGAGGTGGGGCATATTGCCCGTTATTGTCGCCCCAGGAGAGCATCTCAAGGGGATTTTCAGTTTGCTGGCCACTGTGGGTCAAGTGTCCGGTACCCCCCAGCAGGACCCTCTAACCCCTCCTAGAGACAGCCTAATAGGACATTGCCCCCAAGTGGATATGCAGGTGAATGGCAAGGATGTCCGGTGTCTGATAGACACTGGCTCCCAAGTTTGCTGAGAGCCTATGCCAGGAACTTTTTGGTGAGTCTGGCCCAACAGGTCCTGGAATGCCCTGGCTTACGCTGCGTGGGGTTAATGGGTTGCACATTCCCTATACAGGTTACCTCGTGGTGGACTTTAAGGTAAGGGGTGTCCAAGTACCAGAAAAAGGGGTGGTAGTTGTTAAAGACCGATGTTTGGGGCTCATAAAGCCCTCCTTGGCATGAATGCAATAACTGACTGTTGGGAAGAGCTCTTTCAACAGCACCAGGGGACGGCAGCTGCCACAAACCGCACCACATCAGACAAGCAGGTCTGGGAAAAGGTTTTTATCGACTGTCGCCATATTGCAGCTGTGGCTGCCCAGCAAAAGAGAGTGCACACTGCCCAGGTAGCATGCCGCTATGCCTTTTCGATCCCTGCTGGCAGTGAAGAGCTTGTGTGGGCTAGCCTGCCCGCTTGCCCTAGTTTTGGCGGTGAGTGTGTGCTGATTGAATAGCATAGGGATTGCAGCGCCATTGAGGTGGCGCGGTCCCTGGCCACCGTCCAACGAGGCCGGGTGCCAGTTCGAGTGTGGAACTTGCAGCCTTAGCCGGTGCGTTTATATAGACTCCAAAAGCTTTCCCATGTCACGAGGATCAATGGCTCTGCAGTGAGGGAATGCTCCATTTTACACTTTAAGTCCAGGTGTGGTGGAGGTGTGTGTGGTCCAGTTAGGGTCTGGGACAAAAGCCCTGGGGGAAGGGGTGCCTAACCATTTAACGTGTGAGTCCTTGCAGGGAGACGGCCTAGACCCTGACCAACAACAACAGCTCCAGCAGTTTCTGTCCCGATGGAGCCATGTTTTCTCCAGCCACAAGGAAGACTATGGCTGCACCGATGTGGTAACCCATGCAATCCCAACTGGAGACCCCAATCCGAGAGAGATACAGGCCAGTCCCCCCTACACTCTACAAGGAGATTAAGACCCTCCTTCAAGGTATGCTAAAAGGAGGAGTCATAAGGAAGAGCAGTAGTCCCTGGGCAGCACCTATAGTCCTTGTTCAAAAGAAATGTGGATCTTGGCACTTTTGTGTGGACTATAGGAAACTTAATAGTGTAACTAAGAAGGACACCTTCCCCTTACCCCGTATCGAGGACTTGTTGACCAGTTTAACCCAGGCTGCGTGGTAGTCCACACTGGATCTAGCCAGTGGGTACTAGCAAGTTAGAGTAGAAGACTGCCTTTACTACCCCGTTTGGCCTTTTTGGATGGGAAAGGATGCCCTTCGGTCTCTAATGCTGGCCGGAGATGCTTGGGCGGGGCAATTATCAGAATCTGCTTTAGTTTATTTAGATGATGTCATAATCCATTCTGTGGATTTTGCAGCTCATCTAAACCATCTGGAGGAAGCCTTCCGGTCACTGGAGCGCTACGGCCTCAAACTGCGACCGGAGAAGTGCCACCTTTTCCAGACCGAGGTACGGTTCCTACGGTTAGAGGCAAGGGAGTCTCCCCCGAGCCTGAGAAAGTTTCAGCTGTGCAAGACTGGCCCGCACCCAAGACAGTCAGGCAAGGCAGATCCTTTTTGGGTTTTGTGGGATATTATAGGAGGTTTATTAAAGGCTTCTCTAAAATTGCCCGACCCCTGAAAACTCTGTTACAAGGTATAGGGCGCCATCGTCGCCAGGGCTCTCCTTCCGTTACTTGGGGCCCAGAGTGTGAGTCTGCCTTCTGCCAACTTAAACAAGAATTACTCCAGGCACCTATACTCACCTATGCTGACTTCTCTCAGCCTTTCCTGGTAAATACCGATGCTAGTAATTACGGCCTCCACCCAGCAGAGGGAAATGATGCTAATTATAGCTCATTTAAATTAGAACAGTTAGCTATGAAGTGGGCACTCTGTGAAAAGTTTAAAGACTATTTATGGGGCACCAAAGTAACTGTGATCACAGACAACAACCCTTTAGTCCACCTACAGACTGCCAGGCTTGGTGTTGTCGAACAGCAATGGGTTGCACAGTTGGCTAATTTTGATTACCACATTCAGTACATGCCCGTATAGGATCCTACCAATGCAGACGCACTCTCCAGGCTGCCCGCCTTGGTCACACTTGGTCTCTTGGTCACACTTGGTCTACCAGACCGTGGTTTGATGTCATTTTGATGTCATACATTTCCACTTCCTTTCCACTTTGTAATTATTGCCTGAACAGTGCTGACTGCCATTATTAACTGTTTGGCAATTTTCTTATATCCCTTCCCTGATTTGTACAGTTGTACTACCTTTTCCCCCAGATCTTTTGGCTATCCAAGAAACTTGGATAGTTTCTGTTGTCATTGTGGTTTAAAAAGAGTAAACACAGATGTTTCACAATAAATGGCTTTGGCCAACCACTATCCAAGAGTGAAAGAAAACATTTTGTGTTATCATTTATTTTCTCTGAGAAATAGCCAAACATTTTATCAGGGTATGTAAACTTATGAGCAGCACTGTATATGCCAAGGCCATGGCAGAACACACACGGCAGGCTAGATCACATTTTGTGCATATTTGTTTACTTGACTTATTCATGTTTTGAACGTATACAGCCCTTAAAATTGGGACATCTCATTTGAAATTAATAATATCAGTTTCATTACAGAATGTTGTGACGTCACATTATTAAAGGGTTTATTCAATTCACTGCAGTTAGTGCACTGTACGGTGCAGTTTAAGGTACCGTATCGTGCAGTAAGTAGCCTAACTGTTTAATGGCCTACATTTTTAATTATATGTAGAAAATTATGAAAGTGGGGAACAAGAGGGAAAGTTTAACAGTCCTTTTTATTAACATCCTTATTAACCTCTTTGTGCAATGTTTTGTACAGCATATGGCAAAACATAAAAGAACATTTTTAAAACAACAATAATACTTTTATGTAAGATAAATAGATACATTTTACAATTCAATGAATCAATCAAATGAAATTTTGAAAAGCGGATTCTACCAATGCTATACATTTATAGCGTATGCTATAAAACTTGTTGGCTTGATATTGTAACAGGCAGAGCAGATGTCTGACTACGTCACCCAATTGAAGAGCTGGGCACTCTCAGTTGTACACACAGGTTCTCCGAATTTGGAGGGAGCAACAGAACAGACTCACCAAACAACAATCATATAAAAAACAAGTATATTTATTGAGCACAAATACTTTAAGAATCCAAAGTAAAAATCAGTCCTTGCGGGTCCTGGCACACCCTTAGGAAGTCCATGCAAATCCCAGTCCTATAGGCCAGTCAACAGTCCGACAAAACTCAACAGCTTTCCCAGTCGTATATGCTCTTGTAGGCACACCTGCCGCTTCCACACACATTCTCACAACACGCACACAATACACAATAGGGACCACCAATGACCACAGCAGAGAGGGAAAACCACAGTTCAAAACACCCCAAAATCAATCACTGGTGAAAAACTAAATAACCCAACACCACAAGTCTACTGTGGCAAGAGGTGGAACATTCAAGCTTGCTGTGCACAAGGGCTGTAGGACTTGGTTTGTAACACGGCGGTTGAGCTAGGAGGAGCAGATGCAGCACTCGCCATCAACCTGGGAGCAGACGTGTCTAGCTTCCAGTCCTGTTGAAAAACACCAACTGTGGAGGGCAGGAACTCTGCTGCCAGGAACAGACAGACAGACATCCGTGGTGTGGGTGAAGAGACAAACCAGGTGAGCAAGCCCCAGACAACCAGTCCGCACACACAGCATCCAGGCCAGGCTGAGAGCACCCCGCAAATGCCCGTGTTCAGAGTCTTTGAGCTCACTTCTGAGCAGCAACACCTGTGATCAGTCAGCCAGTCACTTAGTGCTGATCAGCTTTGCCATGGAAGCAGGTGGAGGGCGGCTCTGGCCAATGGGCCAATCTAAGTCGCAATCAAGTACACACAGCAAGAACACAAATGGTTTAGGCAAATAAAACTTCGGCAAAACTTAGACAAAGTAAACTTAATAGGCAAATTAACACAAGTAGAAGAACAAAGTGCACACAACAAAAAGGAATAAGAAAAAAAACACAACATGCAACAAAATAGACCACATCACTATGGATCCTCTGACAATATCCTCTAAGGAATAAACTGTTCAGTGCATATTACAGAAAAATAAATCTTGCAATCATGGGCATAGCACTGGCAGAGATGCTTTCTTCTGAAAACGAAGTGCGAAGAGAGGAGAGATTGAAGTAAACATGAGGAACTGCACAACAGAGGGCAGCAACATCGCTTTTGATGAGCAAGGGTTCTATCAGACTATCAGGTTTTGTTCTTTGCTTCAATGCAATGCTTTTGAGCTCCTGCGTGGTCCATTCGACTTAGAAAACTTAAAAACAGCTCTTTTAGTTAGAAACGTTTAGCACACTGATCAGCAAATTGATGAAGGCACTCATATTGATAGAAAAGGGTTTATTTGCATCAAATTTAACTTGCTGAGGTCTAATTACAAGTTTTGGTAACACCTTATATTGGCACACATAGATCCGCCATTAACAAGCTGCTTATTAATATGCAAATTAATATCGTACTAGTCATTTGTTAGTCATTACACATCACTTATTAATACCATATTCTGCATGAGCTTATTCTACCCATAGTAGACCATTAACTAAGAAATTCACCAGTATTACTTCCTTATTACAGCTTATTCATAGTTCTTGTATATGAATTATGATATTAATATGCTTTGCTCAGTAAGGGGCTTATAAGGTGGTAGTACAACAGGAACAGCTCTCAGGATTATTCTCAGTCAAAAAAAACTTATTTGGACAAGATTAGAACTTGTAGCTTTGGGTTTTTCTCTTTTCTCATTATTACTGAAGGAGAATAATTGCTCCTGTTGTGCTACTGTCTTATAAGCCCCACACTAACCAAAGTATATTAAAATCTTAACTCATATACAGCTAGCTTACTATCTCCAAATAAACAGAAATTAGGAGTTAATATTGGAAAAAAATCTGAGTTAATGGTCTGTTATGGGTAGAATAAAGTCATGCAGAATAAGGTATTAATAAGTGATTTGTAGTGACTAACAGATGGCTAGTATATTATTAATTTGCATGTTAATAAGCAGCTTGTTAATGGTGGATCTCTGCATGCTAGTATAAAGTGTTACCAAAGTTCACAGTGATGCAACCTGAAATGGGCAAGCACAACTTCAAAGGATTCAAAGCTTAAAGTTCAGTCAGGAACACTTTGGTCAAATGCAATCTCTTTTCCTTCATTTCATTTCATTCATTTATTTAAAAGGATGTTGCACATTAATCAACTTCTTTGTAAATGTGCCAGTGTTAGCCATTGGAGGGGGGGTGGATCGTGATATCTCTGATGCTAAGGAGGAATGGGCTGCCAATGCCTAGGCTTGTCTGGGTTGACCCTGTGGTGTAAAATAACATCTTCTGAAAATAGTCACAACAAAACATTTAGTTTCAAAGAAACTAAAATTATTGTCTAGTTTACTGAGCAGTGAAGAGGCACCAACAAAAATAATATTCTGGGGGTAAGAAAACAAAACAAGAACTGATAATGATAAAGGATTCAACGAGTTTTATTTCTCACATAGGCCTAAATATTTTAAAACATGCAGTGCATGCTTTTCCCGTGTGTCAATACAGTGTTACTGCAGTATGTCAGGTAGCCTACAAAGTGGGAAATACACATGCAGCCTCTTTACAGCTAGCAATCACTCAACACTGAACATCTGACATGAATGTTCCATTCATTCAAAGCAAGAGAACAGCGATTTCATTCAATTACATTTGGCAGTTACAGCACCCAGTTTTTGGCACCCCTGAAAAAATAAAATATATAAGGTGAAAGTATAAATAGTAAAGAAAAATAATAAAGAAAGAATGAAAGTGTTAGTGTCTGTGACTTCCTGGTTCAGTGAGATTTAAACTGAGATATCACATAACACAGAGATCAAATGTCTTAGTCATTTTGCCACTCAAGAAGACAAGGTAATAGAGAACTGAAAACTGGGTGTTGGCATTTGTAAGATGCTATCCAAATAAATTTGAATAATGGTCTGTGAAATGTATCCCAATTGTGAAACACACAGTGAGGTGAAGCGCACACTAACCTGGAGCAGTGGGCTGCCTGCTACAGCGGCACCCTGGAGCAGTGTGGGGTAGGTGCCTTGCTCAAGGACAACATTTCAAGGACATACACTTAGCCTGTATGGAAAAGGACTGTAAATGAAGTAAAAACACAATTAGTTAAAAACACAATTTCAAAAGGCATACCAAGGAAAGAACCTAAAAAATAATAAAAATATCTAGATACACATAAACAAGACCAAAACCAAAAAAAGGTCCCACAACAACAGTCCTTCTCACTATGCCAGTCAGATACTGGGATTTTCTCTGTCCACCCTCACTTCTCATTACGCTGATCTGAACAGCACAGAAATCCAGTGAGGTAAGCTGCAGAGGAGAACGCACAAGCAAAGACATATAGGAATTTGGAAGCTCTGGACTGGTTGTGCCAAGGGGAATGGTCTCCAATTATGTCCTTGTATTTTCTGAATTTATGGCCTGTGAAAGGATAAGGCTAATGCTAAGAAGCTGCTAAATGCAGGGCTGCAGATAAGTTGTGGCACTGGTGTTTTTGGTAAAAAGAAATGTTTATTTCTTGATAATGAATCATTCTTTCTCAGAATAAATGTACTTCTCTTATGTCCACAATGTTTAATTGACAAGAAATTATTTTTTGACCATGTTTTCAGTCAGTTTTACTAAGGCTGCTGGTAACTGTGAAGGGCACCACTGTATCTCTTGAGAACATAGTCCCATGGAGCAGGGTGAATGTGCAATAATGCTTGTGAAATATACATGCAAGCGGGCACAAATAGCCTCTTTCACTGAATTTTCCTCCCAAATAAAGTGTTTGTTGGACTTCCCTGTCAAGAAATTAGTTTGACACTTACTGGGTTACAGCCATAGAGATCCTTATTGTGCCTGCATGTAAAAAATGTCTCCATAATGTCATCACTTGTAGTTGTGCACATTAACTAAAGTGACAGAGGACCCCTATCAGAATTAATTTAACCTATAAATATGAAATGAAATCACCTGGCTAGCGTCACTGTTTATGGTTCAATCCTTCAATCATTCTAATCAACATTGAATCAATTCTGATCTAAATTATTTTAAATGGCATGGATATTTTTTGCGGATACCTGGCCACAGTGCAATCAGTAGATACCACAACAAGCAAAATCTGTATCTGAACAATGAGATGCATATCCCAATTTCATTCAAATGTGATTTATTGATCAACTTCCATGCTGATCACACATTTTGTGACAGGAGAGTTCAGTTCAGCACTTTTGTTCTCATAGCAGCAAGTCCAAGGTAAATTTAAATGTACTTGTTGTACTTATATGTGGAAGGACTGAAGAAGAGCTTTCAAACTGCTTGTGTCTACCATAATGACAAGGCAAATCAGACAAGTAGAAACTCAATGCTCAACATAACCTGTTTGGTATGCCTGATCCAGGAACCAGGAAGATACTCTGCTACCTTGGTATCTCTTGACAAATTTTAAATGTTTTTTATTATGATAGTTTTGCTGTTTCTTCTCTGAAAAGACAGAAAACCACCCTGTGATAGTAATGACCCTGTAATAGCATCACTGAGAAATTAAATTGTGCTTATTAACTTATAATAAGCTTATAAGCTTATAATGTATATTATGCTGATAGAACATCCTTGGACATCTGCTCAGATTATACTGTATGCATCTTCTCATCTGATCTCATCTATTTGTTCTATCTGTCATATGACAAAATAATAGGTCTGTTCTGTGTAGGTCCCCACAGCTGTCAGGAACCGATCTGCATGGCAAAGATCCTTCATGAATTTTGGGTCATGGTTCTGAAATTTTCACATTTTGCCATCACAGAACAGAGCACTTCACTTGTTAAGTAGCAGGGAATTTACACCACATGATACATTTAAGGTGTGTCATACTGTCATGTTTCCACTGACATCTGACAACTGTGTGTAGCCCTGTAGGATTTTGGGTTTATTGATTTCCAAGTTATACTTTTGTTTCAATTTTATTTTGTGTAGTTATTTTTAAAATGTTGACATTAATATGTTAAAACTGAAAACAATGTGTACATGTAAAAAAAAATAAGTTTGTGATAAAAGGCACTTACCTGTTATGTTAGCCAATCCGAGTTGAGGTTGGAGGTGAAGGGGAAACAGGAAGTGGTGGTGAGGAAAGGAGAGGAACATGCGGGAGGGAACGAGAGATGAGTAAGCGGTTGCGAGTGGCACAAGTGATCTGTAAAGTTGGCAAAACGCTAATTTCATGTCTGTGCACGGTAAATGTTTAGGACAAACGGACAGTGAGTTGCATATGGACATTCTGCCTAAGCATAGTAGTGCTACACGCGATTTAAAGGGAAGACTTTGGCTAAAAGTTTCGCGCGAGGATGCCGTGAGTGCTAGTCAACTAGACTTCGCTTGTTGGAGTTTGACTTGGACTGCGCAAGCGAGTGGCCTGCTCGTCTCTACTTCAGTGACCAGACCAGCAGACTCCGGTCCTCGGAAGCATATTTTCGGCTGGGACGACGTCTGTGTTCCCTAAGCACCGCCAGCGCTGCGAGGCTACCGAGAGCCTGACGACGACGACAGCTGGAGTAGTGAGTTTTTATCTCATGCGCCAAGGCGTGAAGCGGCCATGTTGTTTTAGGTCTCTCCGCTCCCAAGCAACGCTACAGGCCTGCATCTCTGACTTTCACCTTGCTTTGGTTGGGTATCCGTTTCATTCCCTTTGACTGTATGCATTCAGTTTTAGTTTAAACTGCCGGCATTAGAATAAGGTTTAGCCGTTGGGGTTTGATTTTGATATTGCCACCGAAGTGAATACTTTTGAGTTGGATTGCAATTGACCCTGAACTGAACTGTTTGAGAACTGAACTGAAACCAAGAGAGCATATGTTATGTTTTGAGTTTTGCTTTAATATATATATATATATATATATATATATTTCCACTAATTTTCAGTAAATAGTTGAACTTTATGTTGGTGTGCATATGTGAATATTTCATTTAGGTAATTCATACAGAGGTAATGTAGGACACTGAGTTTAAAGGGTAAAAGTGTCATTGATAAGTTTAAACAGTAACATCTAAAGAGATTCCTGATTGCTTAAATAAGGGCATTAGTTAACTATAGAGAGAGAGATCTCTCGCCATACATGGATTCGGGGAGCGCACTCCAACTATAGGCAGTTAATTAATGCAATTAGACAATTAAGTAGTAATACCAAGTTAACAGATAACATTAGTTTATTGGCATTTTCAGTTAATGAAACAGTTTATTAGAGAACTATCATAGTGTAAGTAAACATGGAGACTATAGGTAGTCACACAGACTTAGTTAATGAGCTCAAAGAATGGTGCCGAGGAGAAGGACGGAAGAAGCACATTCCCTCGTGGTGCTGGTTCCGGAAGGGATTGAGATCGCCCAGATTGAAGCAACGATGGAGACAATCAAAGCTTTAGGCCGAGTTTGTGTGAGAGGGCGGACCTACAGTCAAAAGCATGGTTGTTTAACTGTTCTTTGTGAGTGCAAAGAAAAGGTAGATGCTAGTAGAATCCCCACTGAAGTCCTTCCTGATGGTGAAACGGATGGATGGAAGATTTTTACTGCCTCTGCAAGCACTGGGTTAGGGTCTAATGTTCCAAATCCACCAGAGAAGCCACCCTCTGACAACTCGGCTGAGTATATGTTTCGTGCCGTTGGTGATCTGTTAGCCAAGATGGAGAGACTGTCTGGAGAAAATAGCAGTTATCGCCGGTTACGGTTGTTTTCAGGAACTTTGCCAACCCCTGCTGGGGAAGAAGTGTTTGAGCATTGGTTAGAACATGCACGGCTGATGGTAGAAGAGAGCGATTGTTCTGCTAAGGAG
The DNA here is from genome assembly GCA_027481765.1 of Tenualosa thibaudeaui. Lineage (NCBI taxonomy): Eukaryota > Metazoa > Chordata > Actinopteri > Clupeiformes > Clupeidae > Tenualosa > Tenualosa thibaudeaui. Next base: position 1,958,335 of record JAIFZK010000001.1, on the reverse strand, counting down.
AAACGATGGCATATCATGGAAAGTCTTAAAGGTCCTGCCTTAGCTGTGGTGAAGGCTGTTAGGGTTGCTAATCCAGAGGTTAGTCCGGCTGAGTGTCTAAAAGCCATTGAGAGTGCTTTTGGTTCTGCTGAGACCGGTGAAGACCTGTACTTTGCTTTTCGGTTGATACAGCAGCAGCCAAATGAAAAGTTGTCTGATTTTCTTAGGCGCTTAGAGCTGTCGTTGGCCAAAGTAGTTTGTCGTGGTGGTCTGCCACCTGACCGTGTGAATCGTGCCCATGTTGAGCAGCTTCTTAGGCGCTGTTCATTCTGATATGATGATGGTTCAACTTAAGCTCAGAGAAAGGAAGGAAAGCCCTCCATCTTTCTTGGGACTTTTAAGCAAGATTCGTAACGAAGAAGAATATGAATCCTCCAGACTGAAGCTGAATGCATCTGTACAGCGAGTTAGTGCCGATTCTGTTGTGGATAGTGGACAAGCGGAGATTCAGAACTTGAGATCCGAAATCAAAGAACTGAAGTCCTTGTTTGCCTCTATGACCAGTCAACCTCACCAAGCTGTAATAAACAGCAAAGAACCAAAGTCCTCAACAAAGGCGCCTGCCTCAGAGACAGGTGTAAATGCTGAAGTAGCTGCCCTAAGAAAACAACTAACAGAGTTGCAAAGTCGGATAGCAGCTCAACAGTCTGTAACGTCTGATTCCCCTGCCACAGTCTTATGGGTGGATCAAACCAAACAGACAAAACGTGAAAACAGACAGTCACCATCGAGTGATGCAGATGGAAATTTTTGCTATCGCTGTGGCGAGAATGGCCACTTTTCTGCTAAATGTAGAAATGCAGAGAACCAGACAAAAGTTATACAGAAACTGATGTGGTCACTACGCAAAGCTAAGCAGAGTGAGCCAGCTATTCAAATGACAAATAGTAACAACACAGTGTGTCAGTCTAAAAAGAGTGAAGCTGTCACATTAAAACGAGACATTCCAAAAGGTCTGATTGGCCCATCGTCAGTTGTTAAGATAAATGGCCAACAGTGTGATGCACTTCTAGATAGTGGCTCACAAGTCACAATTATCTTTGAGACCTGGTACAAGCGCCACCTACCCAGCGTTCCTATCCAGCCAGTGTCCGGATTGGCAATATGGGGACTGAGCGACACCAGTTACCCTTACCTAGGATATGTGGTAGTGGATATGGAGTTCCCTGAGAAGGTAACAGGCATGAATGAGACCCTTTCTGTCTTAGCACTGATATGTCCAAGTCCTCAAAGTCCTGAACAGACTCCAGTTATCTTAGGCACCAACGCAAATCTGTTCCAGAGATTAGCTAGCTTGTGCAAAAAGACAGCCGGAGTGGACATTGCCCAAACCCTGGGCATAAAAGCGAGGGATTCAGACTTGTACACAGGCCAGTCCTCCACAGAGGGGGAAGAGGATGAAGTGGGGTGTGTGACATGGATGGGTCCAGGCTCCCTGAAAGTTCCTCCTGGTGGTGAATGTGTTGCCATCTGTGAGGTAGCGCTGACGAGGCCACTGGATAAAGACATGTTGATGGTTGAGGCTTCACCCACTGTCCCATTACCCGCTGGAGTACTGCTGCAACCGATGGTGGTGCCGAGTACAGCAGTGGATAAAGACCACTTATCTGTCTTGATCCAGAATGCGTCTCTGAGATACAATCATTCCAGTTGCCACTGTCTTAGGGACTGGGACTCTTCCTACTGCATTAGACCCGCAACTCATCCAGTTTGGAGATTCGCCCATTCCTTACCCGTGGAAGGAGCGATTTCGACAGAGGTTGTGTGAGAGAGCCAGTGTATTCTCCTTACATGAGTGGGATGTCGGTCTGGCCAAAGATGTGGAGCATCACATCCGGTTGTCAGATCCAAGGCCCTTTAGAGAACGTTCGAGACGCCTGGCTCCAGCTGATATTGACGATGTTCGGAAGCACTTGCGAGAGTTGTTAAAGGCTGGCATCATTAGGGAATTCCGTAGTCCATATGCGTCACCAATTGTGATCGCCAGAAAGAAAAATGGGCGTATCCGGATGTGCATTGACTACAGGACTCTTAATAGCCGGACAGTTCCAGAGCAATATACAACTCCCCGCATAGATGATGCATTGGATTGCTTGTCTGGGAGCAAGTGGTTCTCCGTTTTAGATTTAAGGAATGGATACTATCAGATCGCTATGGCGAACGAAGACAAAGAAAAAACTGCCTTCATTTGTCCTCTTGGATTTTTTCAATTCGAAAGGATACCTCAAGGCATAACAGGAGCGCCAGCAACGTTCCAAAGGCTTATGGAGAAGGCTGTAGGCGATATGAATCTTCTGCAGGTCTTAGTCTATTTAGATGATCTCATAGTCTTTGGACGTTCGTTAGAAGAACATGGAAGAGCGTCTCCTGCGAGTGTTAGACAGGCTTGAAGAGGTAGGGTTAAAAATCTCCCTCGACAAATGCCAATTTTGCCAACCAAAAGTCAAGTATGTTGGGCATATAGTGTCCGCCAATGGCATTGCCACTGACCCTGAAAAGATAGAGACAGTTGCCATGTGGCCGAGGCCCACAGATCTCAAGTCTTTAAGATCCTTCTTGGGGTTCTGTGGGTATTATCGACGATTCGTAGCCAGCTATTCCTCAATCGTCAGACCCCTTACCGAACTGACTAAGGGCTTTGCACCCACATCACGTGGAAAGCGGCAAGCCATAGACAAGACCAAGACTTACTTTAGGGAATCAGAGCCCTTCAATGACAGATGGGACCAGTCCTGTGACGATGCCTTCAGGCGCATCATTCAGTGTCTGATTAATGCACCTGTGTTGGCATTTGCTGACGCAAACAAGCCATACGTTCTTCACACAGATGCGAGTTTCAAAGGGCTTGGCGCCGTTCTTTATCAGGAACATCCAGAAGGACTGCGACCTGTGGCCTTTGCCAGTGGAAAGTTGAGCTCTGCCGAACAGCGCTACGCCGTTCATCAATTAGAGTTCCTTGCGCTGAAATGGGCAGTCGTTGATAAATTCCACAACTATCTCTACGGAGTCAAGTTTACGGTACGCACCGATAATAACCCATTGACGTATGTACTCACCACAGCTAGGCTCAATGCGACGGGTCATCGTTGGCTCGCGGCGCTCGCAACCTATGACTTCGATGTACAGTACAGGCCGGGAAAAGCCAACATAGATGCTGACTTGTTGTCTCGCAACGTAGCTGACACAGTAGAGCCTGGTGCCTGGGATAGCATGTCTCAAAATGTGGTGAAGTCCATATGCCAGCGGGTGCATGTTGATGCATCACCTAGAGTTTGCCCCAGATATGTCGACCAGTTAGGAGCTTCGCCAGCCTGCGTCCCTGATGCATACGCCTTCCAGACTCGGTTACAGTTAGACTCACTTGAGCAGCTGTCCAAAGCTGACTTGATAGCGGCTCAGAAGAGAGATGCTGTGATTGGACCTGTGGTTGAGGCAGTGAAGCAGGGAGTGTGGCCTAACAACCGAGAGTTGGACCCTGAGACACGGTTGATGAAGAGGGAAGTTGGAAGACTTGTAATGAGAGGTGGACTTCTGTTCAGAGCGAATAAGAAAGCTGAGGAGGAGGCACTACAGCTAGTATTACCTGCTGAATTTAGAGAACGGGTGTTGCACTCTCTACACGATGACATGGGTCACTTAGGGGTGGAAAGGGTCATTGACCTGTTAAGAGCACGATTCTATTGGCCCAAGATGGCTTATGAGGTAGAGGAGTATGTAAAGAATTGTGGACTGTGCTTGACCTGTAAAACTCCTTGCAAGAGAGCCGCTCCCTTACATCACATCGTCAGCAGTGGTCCAATGGACCTAGTTTGTATTGACTTCTTGTCAATGGAACCAGATTCCTGAGACATCAGTAACATACTGATTGTGACAGACCACTTTACTCACAAGCTTTCCCTGCTAGGAATCAGAAAGCTTTGACAGTAGCAAAGATCCTCGTCGAAAAGTATTTTGTTCACTAAGGGTTGCCTGCAAGAATACATTCCGATCAGGGTAGAGACTTTGAGTCGAGACTGGTTAGAGAGCTTCTTACGACCTTGGGTGTGAGGAAGTCTAGAACAACTCCATATCATCCCCAAGGGGATTGCCCGGCCGGAACGCTTTAACCGTACGCTGCTCTCTATGCTGGCTACGTTAGGCCAAGAAAAGAAAAGATCTTGGAGTCAGCATGTGGCTTCTTTAGTACATGCGTATAACAGCACAAAGAGTGATGCGACTGGATTCTCTCCTTATTACTTGATGTTTGGCAGGGAAGCAAGACTCCCAGTAGACCTGTGCTTCAGAACATCAAGTGATGGGAGTGAAGAGAGAAACCACTTCCAGTATGTGGCAAACTTGAAGCGTGATCTGCAGAGAGCTTACCAACTGGCGAGTCAAGCTGCAGATAAGTCCCATCTACGCAACAAGAGAGCTTATGACCAGAAGGTTAATCTCCAGAACATCCAAGAGGGAGACCGTGTTCTGCTGAGAAACTTAGGACTCAAGGGAAAACACAAGCTGGAGAGTAGATGGAGCTCTGTGCCCCATGTAGTTGCTTTGTGCCCCAGAAGCTGCCAAACTTACCCGTCTACCGCATGAGACCTGAGGGAGGCAGAGGCAGAGGCAGTGTAAGGACCATCCATCGCGATCATCTCCTACCTATTGGGCAGTCCGTCAGGATACCCGATGAGCAAGAATGTGATGAAATCCCTGTGAGACCAAAAACACGTTCAACCAGGACAAGACAAAGACAACAGATTATGACACAAAGAGAAGAGATACCAGAGATGACAGAATCCTCGTCGGAATGTGAAGTGTCATACAGACCATACCGGGAGTGCCTGGAAAATCTGCTGGAAATAAGAGACGTTTTTGACAGTGTGTCTTTGCACTCAGAACATGAAGATGCCAGAAATCCAAGTCCCGAGCCGCTAGCTGTTGAGTCAGCGCCTGAACAAGCCGATGGAGAAAGTCAAGCTGAGACGGATCCTGATCCGTCAGACTCTGAAGTAGATCAGAATGTCTACAGAACCCCTGTCAGTACTCCAAAAAGATTGAGCTCTAGGCCAGCAGACTCCGATCCTCGGAGGCATATCTTCAGCTGGGACGACGTCTGTGTTCCCTAAGCACCACCAGCGCTGCGAGGCTACCGAGAGCCTGACGACGACGACAGCTGGAGTAGTGAGTTTTTATCTCATGCGCCAAGGCGTGAAGCGGCCATGTTGTTTTAGGTCTCTCCGCTCCCAAGCAACGCTACAGGCCTGCATCTCTGACTTTCACCTTGCTTTGGTTGGGTACCCGTTTCATTCCCTTTGACTGTATGCATTCAGTTTTAGTTTAAACTGCCGGCATTAGAATAAGGTTTAGCCGTTGGGGTTTGATTTTGATATGGCCACCGAAGTGAATACTTTTGAGTTGGATTGCAATTGACCCTGAACTGAACTGTTTGAGAACTGAACTGAAACCAAGAGAGAATATGTTATGTTTTGAGTTTTGCTTTAATATATATATTTTTTTCCACTAATTTTCAGTAAATAGTTGAACTTTATGTTGGTGTGCATATGTGAATATTTCATTTAGGTAATTCATACAGAGGTAATGTAGGACACTGAGTTTAAAGGGTAAAAGTGTCATTGATAAGTTTAAACAGTAACATCTAAAGAGATTCCTGATTGCTTAAATAAGGGCATTAGTTAACTATAGAGAGAGAGATCTCTCGCCATACATGGATTCGGGGAGCGCACTCCAACTATAGGCAGACCAGCTAGGGGGCGCTACATGTGTGTGTGTGTGTTTGTGTGTTTCAAATCTCAAGATTGAACTTAGCCTGCTGAAAAGATATCCAGAGCTATCTAGTCAGTGTTGCAATTGCAACCTTCCATGAATTCTGACAAATTATTTACTAATTACAACTGAATGTAGTTTATCTTTCCTGGCTGACCCAAATACTGATCTGCAATCTGCAATTTGCTTTTGCTCTGCAGCTCAGTAAGGCCACAAAGCCTGAGGTAGGGATCTAATCAAAAACATTTTTTTTTATCCCTTATGTAATGGAAGTGGATTTAACATGTGTTTTGTTTCAATGCTTTCAATGTTAACGAGTTCATGCATGTGATTAATGTAAAAATATAAGTTATTTCATTTCAAATCAAGTGGGCTACACTCTTTCATGTTGGGTTTGAAGGGAATCAAGGAGCGCCACTTTGCTGAAGCCTACACTAACCAGAGGCATGTGTGACATTCTCTCTTCACAAAAAATAAAGGAGGATTCTGGAACTTTAAATGTGTAATTAATTGTAATTAGTAATGATTAACTTACATTTTCCATTGTGATTACTCATATAATTTTTTTTATTGATTGACAGCACCAATTTTGATGCAATTGTTATTATCTCAGCAAAGTCATCTGAATCATTGGTTTGTCCAGTAATTATCTCAGCAAAGGGAAGTGGGAGATCTCAGACTGAGGTGATTGTGAACACCAGGCTATTATCACAGTTGGCTCAAAATCATAGACTAGGTTATAGGCTACATGGAAGTGGGAGATCTCAGACTGAGGTGATTGTGAACACCAGGCTATTATCACAGTTGGCTCAAAATCATAGACTAGGTTATAGGCTACATGGATGAGCAAAATGACAGTCAGTAAGAAAAGATTGTGATAGCATTTAAAGCAGGTTTAATAAGCAAGCTGTACAGGATTCACTATACCAATTAGTAGGCAATCTAGTAGGCAATGGAAATCTTCTCAGTATAGTTGTCCTTATTCTTTATTCTGAACATAAATTAAAAAATGAAAATGAAATATTATTTAATTTATCGTATTTACTAAAAGTGTCAATAATCGTGACAAATCTATTTTTGCTATAAATATTTTATAATATTTTTTTGCTTATGTTTTTTTTTTCTCTGAAAGAATTAGCATCCCTTGAAAAAAAAAAAGAAATTTTTTTTTGTGTTTTGTGTTTTTTTGTGTGTGTGTTTTTACCAGGGATGCTGATAGTTGTGGAGGGCGGAGTCCATATTTGTGCAGTGCAGTGCATTGTGCACATCCACTCGACTATGCTGAGGTAGAGGAGCTGTGATGCACCTGATGACTCGCCCCATTGCCTGACTGTCAGAAATTTCATGTCTTTTGTTCTCTCCTAGCAATAAAATTGCAAAACCAGGGAGCGGCGAGATCACCTCGATTGTTTTACTCCCATAAAGATATACAGAAAGACAGCTATATTGAAATGCTACTCTAAACTCCACAATGATCAACAATGCTATTGATTGGCTTTTACCAAACATATCTTTCATTATTTCTGCCCACTAATGTTTTTAACCACGGTATATCAACACATATTTCCGTTATCGCTGTTTGAGTTATCGCTCTAAAACTCCATTTCATTTACTTCAATATTGTTGTGTTGGGTGAGACATAATAGATATTTATTTTAGCCTGTGGCTTGCTAGAATGTTGTGGGATGTTCCATTCACTTTAAATGGGCCTTCTCAATGTTCAAAGGTCAGTTGTTTTGTGCATAATGACTGCTGCAAAAGTATAATGACTGTCGTTGATGGTTAAGATCTTCATATCATTCCAGTAGAAATCATTCACTTATTGCAGTTGAACTTCACTGAATTCAGCTGCATTATAAACAATGTTTCAAGTTCAAGTTGTGTCACAAAAGATTTTTTTTATTAAATAAATATATATTGTGTGAGGTGTCTTTTCCCATTCTGCCAAAGACCCCTATAATAAGCGGGATAATATATTGTCCGCTGGTCATTATGTAAGGGATAATGTGTGAGGTTGTAATACGGCCCAACGCAGATGCAGTAAGTGCAATATTCACTGATACACGCACAATGTAGAGTTCATTATCTCACTTATACCACTGTCACTTATGCCACGTCTGTGCTTTGTAGTTTCGCTAACAATTCACACGTTTTGACAGCAAACACAGGGTCATTTGCAGAACTACTATTTTCCAGCACACATCAATTCATTCAAAACTTACCAGGATAAATTGCTGTTACTAGTTCTAAATGGAGCATTGCAATGGTCAAAAGTCATCAGTTCCATTTGTCGATGTCAAGCTGCTTATCAAAGGATTCTATTCAATCCTTGACTTTTGTAAAATCACATTTCCCATACCCCAAAACACAGTGTGACAGAGTTAAAAACCATCTTGGTCACAATTACAATGTTGCCTGCTGTGAAATAAGTCCCTCCAGGACGACACAAGACCTGTTAACAATACACTTTCCTTTACATATTAAAAATATAAGAACCTAAAATCTTGTAATATCAATATTTTTTTAAATGAGAAATATACTTGCAGTGAATGTGCTAACAATTAAGTCATTCACAACGATACTTTCATCCAGACAAGGAAAGAGACAGATCTGTCAAAGGTAAAAAAAAAAAAATGTATGCACGCACACACCCGTAGTTGATACCAGGAAATTCAGAGAAGAAAAGCATCACGGAAAATCCGTACACAACAAACCTGTTGCATGTCAAAAAAATACGAGCTTATTCAACCTCATACTGGGAATGACACTTAATGACAACAGTCATAAACATCAATGAAGTGTCATTAATGCATTAATGTGAGTCCTAGTCAACTAGACTTTGCTTGTTGGAGTTTGACTTGGACTGCGCAAGCGAGTGGCCTGCTCGGCTCTACTTCAGTGACCAGACCAGCAGACTCTGATCCTCGGAGGCATATCTTCGGCTGGGACGACGTCTGTGTTCCCTAAGCACCACCAGCGCTGCGAGGCTACCGAGAGCCTGACGACGACGACAGCTGGAGTAGTGAGTTTTTATCTCATGCGCCAAGGCGTGAAGCGGCCATGTTGTTTTAGGTCTCTCGGCTCCCAAGCAACGCTACAGGCCTGCATCTCTGACTTTCACCTTGCTTTGGTTGGGTATCCGTTTCATTCCCTTTGACTGTATGCATTCAGTTTTAGTTTAAACTGCCGGCATTAGAATAAGGTTTAGCCGTTGGGGTTTGATTTTGATATGGCCACCGAAGTGAATACTTTTGAGTTGGATTGCAATTGACCCTGAACTGAAATGTTTGAGAACTGAACTGAAACCAAGAGAGCATATGTTATGTTTTGAGTTTTGCTTTAATATATATATTTTTTTCCACTAATTTTCAGTAAATAGTTGAACTTTATGTTGGTGTGCACTTTGCTGAAGCCTACACTAACCAGAGGCATGTGTGACATTCTCTCTTCACAAAAAATAAAGGAGGATTCTGGAACTTTAAATGTGTAATTAATTGTAATTAATAATGATTAACTTAAATTTTCCATTGTGATTACTCATAATTTTTTTTAATTGATTGACAGCACCAATTTTGATGCAATTGTTATTATCTCAGCAAAGTCATCTGAATCATTGGTTTGTCCAGTAATTATCTCAGCAAAGTCATCTGAATCATTGGTTTGTCCAGTAGGTACAGGCATTTTGGTCTGTTGATTCCACCTCAACAAAGTGGGAGATCTCAGACTGAGGTGATTGTGAACACCAGGCTATTATCACAGTTGGCTCAAAATCATAGACTAGGTTATAGGCTACATGGATGAGCAAAATGACAGTAAGAAAAGATTGTGATAGCATTTAAAGCAGGTTTAATAAGCAAGCTGTACAGGATTCACTATACCAATTAGTAGGCAATCTAGTAGGCAATGGAAATCTTCTCAGTATAGTTGTCCTTATTCTTTATTCTGAACATAAATTAAAAAATGAAAATGAAATATTATTTAATTTATCGTATTTACTAAAAGTGTCAATAATCGTGACAAATCTATTTTTGCTATAAATATTTTATAATATTTTTTTGCTTATGTTTTTTTTTTCTCTGAAAGAATTAGCATCCCTTGAAAAAAAAAAGAATTTTTTTTTTGTGTTTTGTGTTTTTTTGTGTGTGTGTTTTTACCAGGGATGCTGATAGTTGTGGAGGGCGGAGTCCATATTTGTGCAGTGCAGTGCATTGTGCACATCCACTCGACTATGCTGAGGTAGAGGAGCTGTGATGCACCTGATGACTCGCCCCATTGCCTGACTGTCAGAAATTTCATGTCTTTTGTTCTCTCCTAGCAATAAAATTGCAAAACCAGGGAGCGGCGAGATCACCTCGATTGTTTTACTCCCATAAAGATATACAGAAAGACAGCTATATTGAAATGCTACTCTAAACTCCACAATGATCAACAATGCTATTGATTGGCTTTTACCAAACATATCTTTCATTATTTCTGCCCACTAATGTTTTTAACCACGGTATATCAACACATATTTCCGTTATCGCTGTTTGAGTTATCGCTCTAAAACTCCATTTCATTTACTTCAATATTGTTGTGTTGGGTGAGACATAATAGATATTTATTTTAGCCTGTGGCTTGCTAGAATGTTGTGGGATGTTCCATTCACTTTAAATGGGCCTTCTCAATGTTCAAAGGTCAGTTGTTTTGTGCATAATGACTGCTGCAAAAGTATAATGACTGTCGTTGATGGTTAAGATCTTCATATCATTCCAGTAGAAATCATTCACTTATTGCAGTTGAACTTCACTGAATTCAGCTGCATTATAAACAATGTTTCAAGTTCAAGTTGTGTCACAAAAGATTTTTTTATTAAATAAATATATATTGTGTGAGGTGTCTTTTCCCATTCTGCCAAAGACCCCTATAATAAGCGGGATAATATATTGTCCGCTGGTCATTATGTAAGGGATAATGTGTGAGGTTGTAATACGGCCCAACGCAGATGCAGTAAGTGCAATATTCACTGATACACGCACAATGTAGAGTTCATTATCTCACTTATACCACTGTCACTTATGCCACGTCTGTGCTTTGTAGTTTCGCTAACAATTCACACGTTTTGACAGCAAACACAGGGTCATTTGCAGAACTACTATTTTCCAGCACACATCAATTCATTCAAAACTTACCAGGATAAATTGCTGTTACTAGTTCTAAATGGAGCATTGCAATGGTCAAAAGTCATCAGTTCCATTTGTCGATGTCAAGCTGCTTATCAAAGGATTCTATTCAATCCTTGACTTTTGTAAAATCACATTTCCCATACCCCAAAACACAGTGTGACAGAGTTAAAAACCATCTTGGTCACAATTACAATGTTGCCTGCTGTGAAATAAGTCCCTCCAGGACGACACAAGACCTGTTAACAATACACTTTCCTTTACATATTAAAAATATATGAACCTAAAATCTTGTAATATCAATATTTTTTAAATGAGAAAAATACTTGCAGTGAATGTGTTAACAAGTAAGTCATTCACAACAATAGTTTCATCTAGACAAGGAAAGAGACAGATCTGTCAAAAGTAAAAAAAAAAAAAAAATGTATGCACGCACACACCCGTAGTTGATACCAGGAAATTCAGAGAAGAAAAGCATCACGGAAAATCCGTACACAACAAACTTGTTGCATGTCAAAAAATACAAGCTTGTTCAACCTCATACTGGGAATTACAAAAGTGATCCAAAGAAAAAAAAATCAGCTAATTACTTCGTTTGACCTGTGCACCTGTTCACAATTACAAATAGTAATGGAAATGAAGACAAGATGATTTTCAAGGCAGATAGAGATGTGGGACTATATTCTAGCAAAGTACTGGCAAAGCAAGTACTGCGTGATATCTCTATGCCCAGCTAGCAATTTATGTATAGAGCATACACTATATATGTGTAGTATAGGCTAATATACATAGTATATAGCAGAATATATAGCTCCAAGTCTGTATCTGCCTAGAAAATTCCCTTGTCTTAATTTGCATTGCCATGTGTACTGACTGTGCAAAGGGTAGAAATACATGACAAGGAAATAAATATCAGGAAACAATGTTCTACAAGGAAATGAAGATAAATTATATTATGGATACATCATGCCAGTTTCCTGTACAAAAGGTTACTGAACACCTTTCTTTCCTCAGTGTAAAATGAGCAAATATGCATTCATATGAAAGTTACCAACTAGAGTGATAATTTCATTTAGAGTGATAATTTCTTTTAGCTCATCAACTCCACTCCAATTACATATTAAAATGCTGAATCAATAATAATCATTTATTTTGTGGCTAGAAGAAAACTGTCTACTGTGGCAAATCTGACTACTAGAAAACTAGAACTAACACTTCGAATGAGGAATGTTGACAATGTCCTCTTTAATAAGTGTATTTCAAACTTTGTCATTGGGTTAAGTGTCTCAAAGGAGAAGGATAAACATCTATCTTCTTTCTCACAAGATGTCTTGAGGCAGCGCTGTGGTAAGGACTATTTGCCAATGGTATTCACCTGCCTGATAAAGTTTCAGATATGCATCTGCTGAAACAATGGCACACGTCCTGTGGAACCAGGAAAAAAGAAAATAATTCCAAACAGGTCTGACAAGTTCTTTCTTCCTCTCTTCATAATTCTTCACAGTAAAGTGATGGTGAACATATGTTGGCTGGTAGTGTTGGTGTGAGGGACAGTGGACAATGAATTTTTGAAATGAAATGTCTCTAAAAAGTACAGTAAGTACAATTTTTATTAGCTGCTGTTGCACAGTAGTCTTCTAAACATGGAGTAATTTGTTGAGTTTATTCTCATGCATTAGCTTTCAGTTGTAGTCAGATGGTTGGTTAATTTTGGACACGTTTTAGTGATGTCTTTGAGGTAAAGAGTACCACATTGACATTTACATTTAGGTATTTAGCAGACGCTTTTATCCAAAGGGACTTACAAAAGAGGATAACATTCAAGCTACAACACAATGAATGAGAAATTAGGTTGTTAAGTGCACTCTCAGAAATTTATGCCACAAGATATTCTTGCAAGAGCTTGGTCTTCAAAGAGTTTCTTGAAGGTGGAGAGGGTATCAGTTGATCTGGTAGCATTTGGAACGTCATTCCACCAGCGTGGAAACAAACATGAGAAGAGATCGGATTGACATATGCAAGGTGTTGGCCGTGCTAGATAACGTTCCTTAGAGGAGCGAAGTGGTCGGCGGGTGACCACATAGAAAAAAAAACTGAACAATCTCTTATCTTGTTTTGTGACAAGTTTAGTAACACTTTATTTGAAGGTGTCTACAAAAGAGTAACATGAGCCTGTCGTTAGCGTGACATGACACATATTATGAACATTAATGACACTTTTTTAATGTTCATGACTGAGTGTCATTTGGTACTTGTAATGTAAAGTTTACACTGTTTGGGGTGCAGATATTACAAAAAGAAGCGAATGACACTTAATGACAACCGTCATAAACATCAATGAAGTGTCATTAATGCTCATGATATGTGTCATGTCATGCTTATGACAGGCTCATGTCGATCTTATGTAGACACCTTCAAGTAAAGTGTTACAAAAGTTTAAATAATGCTCTTTAGCTAAAATTCATTGTGAATACATTGTCATACATGTTTGTTTGTTGTTTGAGGGTTTGTTTGGAAATGCTGTCTAGGTGTCTAGTTTAAGTCAGGAGTTTCAAATACATTTTTATCGCGGGCCACATGAGCATTATGCTTTTCCTCAGAGTCGAACCCAGGTCCCTGTTCTTGAATCCAAATGTGGTGCTATGCATTTTGTTGAAACGTGATACAGCTCTCCTCACTACATAGCAATAATGAGATCATGCGGTAACTTTCTAAACACGCCGTTGTCAGCTACTTGTACATTTCCATCAGAACTGAACTGTTGTTTACAAAAAAATATGGGTCTATGTGTGGTTCCCACACACTTTTGATAAAAAAGAATAGGAAAAACTGTACATCATTTCATGTTAATAAAGGTCAGATTGTAATCACAAACTCACATGGTAGGCACATCCTTTGTATGTGTTTTCTTGTGTTTCTGTAGGGAGTTTTCATTTGTATAAGTTTACTAGCATGTTCAGTAATGGTTTTTGGTGATGCTGTAGCCATGTGCTGTGAAATCTTGGTTGACGTTGTTTCTCTTCTAAAATAAATACAACTTGTTCAACCATTTCTGGTGGAACAGTGGTGTAATGGTTAGGAAGCTGGGCTTGTGGACAAGGTTCCCACTGGTCATGGAATTTCTGGAAAGTAATGGAATTTCGATGCAGCCTGTTTCAGATGTGGAAAGTCAGGGAATTTTATATTTTTGTGGACAAAGTCAGGCAATATCAGGCATTCTGGTAAGAGCATGTTGTTCAAAATCCATGTAGTCCAAAATGTTATCATTATTTCTATGCTTCCCTCTTGGTCTTTATCAGGTGTTAACTTCTCTTATGCCTTGCTTGAGCTTCTCTTATGCCTTGCTTTGGCACCATGTAGACTATCTATAGACCATACCAACTATGACATATAATATTAGATTCAGGCAACAATGGGCCAAATAAATGGACAAACAAGGAGTGTTACCAGTCATCCAGGGCATGAACTGTGCACTTCTGGGTGGAGGGTTGAAAACCAATACAATATAGACAGCAAGGCTCTGAAAAATGTTTGGAAGGTTTTTGTGCATTCCAGGTAGCTACCCAAAAGCTTCATTTATGCAAGGAACTTGTGAATTCCTGGCTTAAATGCTACCATTAAGACCTTAATCCAGAGTTACCCTGTAAGTTCTTCTTAATGATACATTATGTTCACACAAGGAAATCTTCTTTGGATATTTTCCAAGTTGAACAGAGAAATCATTAACCAGCACCAGGAAAGTCCACATGCCTTTCATACCAGCAGATAAACCTACTTTCCTCTTGGTAATGCTGCTGAGCTTTACATAACATTATGTTGCGTTTCTCATGTCAAACAGTCTTTATAGTCAAACTTTCAGAATTTAGACCTCAAGGTGGAAAATGGAAAATTAAACAGGTACTTGAAGTTGAGAAATTGAGGAGTCATCCTCCATCGTCTCTAGCATGAGAAGAAGCTCCCCTTACATATGTAATTTCCATTTTCAATGATTGACAAAGATGTCATGTGTAAACTCAGGCTTGGTAGCTTGGACCCTAACAGCTTTGTGGTATATACTGCAATACTGGGTATATATTGCAATTAATAAAATGTTAATGTCATGCATATGTAGTCTGTAGATCATCAGAATATAAATAAATTCATGTTGTATATTATGGGTGAGGCCTCTGAATTGAGAATATATTTATGATATTTAAATCACACTCCATTTTGGCCGTCACATTACCAACACATGTTCTTTCTTACAATGGAATTGGAGCCATATGAAGCATCATAAATCACACAAAGCATTGTCGTAAGATGATTCCTGGGTTCAAACTTGCACTGGTTTCTACATTCATTTCATAAATGAGGGTGACTGCTGTAATTATTTTACCTTAAAATAATGATTTAATTTAATGCTAATATGCAGAATCACATCTTTCTTAATTATGTAATAACAATTAAATGCATAGTATCCCACTATGTAGGTTTGTAAAATAGACTTTTTACTGTTTTTGAATTTGTGATAAGAGTGAAGTTGTAATGGAGAGAATGAGGAAATGTTAAGAGGTATCTCAGTTCTGTGTTCCTGCACAGTGATGTTGCTGGAACCATTGCATAAATTTGAAATGTCAAGGTAATATATTGACATTGCCATCTCTCATTATGTAAAACGATTTCTGCCCTTGAAGTAATGACAGTGAATCGCAAGCTTTTCCTGTTACATAATATTGTTTGACATCATTGAGACTGGACTAGACTAGACACAAGGTGGTTATTATTGGTATTTACCGGTACTTTAGAGTTTTGAAGTTTGCTCAGAAGCAAAGATGTGTTTGAATTAAAGCATAATTATTACAACAAAGTACTACTAGTACTGATGTGGGGTGGTGGTTGCATAGTGGTTAAGGAACCTGGCTAGTGTGCCTGAAAAAAAAAAAGTTATCTGTTGTCCCCCTGAGAAAGGCACTTAACCCTTAAGTTGCTCTTGGGGAGACTGGCCCTGAATAATTGATAGTTGACAAAAATGGCTTTAGATAAAAGCGACTGCTAAATGCATAAATGTAAATGTACTATATTCAGAAAGATATTCAACATCCTGTTCTACATCTGAATCAGTAGTGCTTTTCATTGTATTGCTTTAACACTAAGAGTGGAGCTGTACTCTTGATTAACAACTTTCTGTTGTGACTGCTAAGTGACTGTACAATAACAGGAATGACAAAGCTTTCTTTGCCTGATAATGGGGGTCATTTCTGTTTGTTTGCTTGTTTGTTTTTTTGTTGTTTGTTTGTTTCCTAAATGTGTGCAGGTATGGCAGTGTCAAGGGGAGAATCGGTCAGCTTCATCATAATTATTACCTGTTGTGTTTTGGTGACCGGTACATTCTATGAAATCTCTTTCTCTCAGGTAAAGAAAAAATGAGCAACTATTGATTTCCAAATATAAAAGAATTGTATGCTTTCATAATTCCATTGCTTCAAAACCAAATTGCTACTATGTATATATATTGTATATGAACTGGGGAAACTGTCATTTTTTTCTTCAATTCACAGCTCACAGACAAACATGGAATGCAACCTCACTTTCGATTGAAGAGGTCTGGTAAGTAGATTATTCTTTTCCTCTATTCAAGTTATTTCAAAAATTGTATAAAACACCTCTGAAATCTGGGTGCTAGAGGACCATGTAATATAAATAAAATGAATCAAGATAAAGTCTGAATAACACCACTGATACACTCAATGAACTTTTTAAACTGATGTTTTGGACTTGCACTTTTCGTTTTTTTAAATGGAAATGTTAGTACTTAAAACCCTGCTGTTCCCTTCACTTGCCTTTTTTCTTTTTCCTTTATTTAGCTATACAGAGCATACAATATGTCCTTGAGATTGATGTCACTGTTTCCAGCCTGGGTGTTGCTAACAATTTGAAAAATATTATGAGCAATTTCAGCTATCCTTTGCAAGTACAAAGTAAAAACATCACAGAGATCGATGTCTCAACTGGTAAGAAATATTTATAAAAGATGAAACAATACAACACACAAGTATACAACACAATTATACTATATCACATGCTATATATGTTGATTTGTTTTAGTATGTCAACCAAACAACACTGGATACCAATGTAAATGTGAAGCCAACTTCTTTTTGTTTTATAAAACCTGTGTTACCTATGGTGCTTGTGACAGCATTATAAATCAGCAATGTGGATGCATCAGCTCCCTTCCTGTCAATGATTCACTGTGTCAAAAAGGTAGGAAATCAGGTATATGGGTATTGGGTGTGTATTTCTCGTGTTGACATTATCTTTTAATAGAGCTATTTGAAAGTGTTAAATTTTTTTCAAGCTAATTTGCACCTCCTGTGGGCTCACCCAAGTGGCGTCTCTTGAATAGACATTCCCAGGCCAGAGTGGCCTAAAAATAAAGTGCCCTCCCTCCCGCCCCACCCCATTTTCAAAAAAGACTGGAATACATTTAAATATATATGATTGGAAGTCAATCAATGGTGTGTCATAAATTGTCTCATTTGCTAATAGTAGCTCAAAAGGTCAGAAAACTGTGGCAAAAATACATTGATTAGATTGAAAAAGAAACCAAAACCCTAAAGCTTAATATTCAGGACAGTGGCCCCGGTGTCACAAGTGCTCCAATTGGGCTCAAGATCCATTAAATTACAGCAGTTTTGGAGTCTGTTTTCTTGCTGTTAACAGAGGAATAGCAATGGGAAGCTGCTCTAATTTTCGTGTATTTTGGGTCAGGGATCATGGGAAAAATCTCATCTTCACCTCAATCTTGTTTTCAATATTGAAAGGTATGACAGAGTGAATACTTTTCCTCCCCTGCTCAGATGTCTGTGGCCAGAGTCAGATCTGTGGGCCCAACTCCAACTGTACCAATGTGCTGGGAGGACACACCTGCTCTTGTTGGCCTGGATATAATTACACTGATCCAACTTTTAAAATCAGTCAAAGTAACCCATGTTCAGGTAAGGGCCTTTTGTTATCATTTGATCAGAAATTGTTTTTGGACAGTATTTACTTTTGACAAGGTGCTGGTGAAACAGTGGAATGATTGTAAACATTCCATTTTCTTTTTACACCGCTTACTAAAGCATCATCTATGTGACAGTCATTTTCAGCCATTCAATGTATTACAAATATTCTACACTCAAACTGTACCAGCCTACTCAAACCTTTTCCTATGCCTTTCAATTGATCCACATGCTCCAGTAATTGATAAATTGACTAATTGAAGATAACAACTTCTGTTTTAGATGTGGATGAATGCCTTCAGACTCCATCAGTCTGTGGTCCAAACTCAGTCTGCAACAACACCATTGGAGACTACAAGTGTACATGTTTGAGTGGATATAATGTCTCTAATCCCAGTATGAGGAGCAGTTCTGCCAATCCCTGTACAGGTAAGGATCATATTATTTTATGCATGAAGTACTTTGAGTGAATGCTGTTTAAGATGGTTTGCCAAGGCAGTAGATCAAGCCGACAAGCTTGTTGTCTTCAAACATACAAAATTGCTGTGGTTCATGGTTTGCTCTTTGCATCAAGTGACCAATGCAAACCAGGACCATGTAATATAAATAAAATGAATCAAGATAAAGTCTGAATAACACCACTGATACACTCAATGAACTTTTTAAACTGATGTTTTGGACTTGCACTTTTCGTTTTTTTAAATGGAAATGTTAGTACTTAAAACTCTGCTGTTCCCTTCACTTGCCTTTTTTCTTTTTCCTTTATTTAGCTATACAGAGCATACAATATGTCCTTGAGATTGATGTCACTGTTTCCAGCCTGGGTGTTGCTAACAATTTGAAAAATATTATGAGCAATTTCAGCTATCCTTTGCAAGTACAAAGTAAAAACATCACAGAGATCGATGTCTCAACTGGTAAGAAATATTTATAAAAGATGAAACAATACAACACACAAGTATACAACACAATTATACTATATCACATGCTATATATGTTGATTTGTTTTAGTATGTCAACCAAACAACACTGGATACCAATGTAAATGTGAAGCCAACTTCTTTTTGTTTTATAAAACCTGTGTTACCTATGGTGCTTGTGACAGCATTATAAATCAGCAATGTGGATGCATCAGCTCCCTTCCTGTCAATGATTCACTGTGTCAAAAAGGTAGGAAATCAGGTATATGGGTATTGGGTGTGTATTTCTCGTGTTGACATTATCTTTTAATAGAGCTATTTGAAAGTGTTAAATTTTTTTCAAGCCAATTTGCACCTCCTGTGGGCTCAACCAAGTGGCGTCTCTTGAATAGACATTCCCAGGCCAGAGTGGCCTAAAAATAAAGTGCCCTCCCTCCCGCCCCACCCCATTTTCAAAAAAGACTGGAATACATTTAAATATATATGATTGGAAGTCAATCAATGGTGTGTCATAAATTGTCTCATTTGCTAATAGTAGCTCAAAAGGTCAGAAAACTGTGGCAAAAATACATTGATTAGATTGAAAAAGAAACCAAAACCCTAAAGCTTAATATTCAGGACAGTGGCCCCGGTGTCACAAGTGCTCCAATTGGGCTCAAGATCCATTAAATTACAGCAGTTTTGGAGTCTGTTTTCTTGCTGTTAACAGAGGAATAGCAATGGGAAGCTGCTCTAATTTTCGTGTATTTTGGGTCGGGGATCATGGGAAAAATCTCATCTTCACCTCAATCTTGTTTTCAATATTGAAAGGTATGACAGAGTGAATACTTTTCCTCCCCTGCTCAGATGTCTGTGGCCAGAGTCAGATCTGTGGGCCCAACTCCAACTGTACCAATGTGCTGGGAGGACACACCTGCTCTTGTTGGCCTGGATATAATTACACTGATCCAACTTTTAAAATCAGTCAAAGTAACCCATGTTCAGGTAAGGGCCTTTTGTTATCATTTGATCAGAAATTGTTTTTGGACAGTATTTACTTTTGACAAGGTGCTGGTGAAACAGTGGAATGATTGTAAACATTCCATTTTCTTTTTACACCGCTTACTAAAGCATCATCTATGTGACAGTCATTTTCAGCCATTCAATGTATTACAAATATTCTACACTCAAACTGTACCAGCCTACTCAAACCTTTTCCTATGCCTTTCAATTGATCCACATGCTCCAGTAATTGATAAATTGACTAATTGAAGATAACAACTTCTGTTTTAGATGTGGATGAATGCCTTCAGACTCCATCAGTCTGTGGTCCAAAGTCAGTCTGCAACAACACCGTTGGAGACTACAACTGTACATGTTTGAAAGGATATAATGTTTCTGATCCCAGTATGAGGAGCAATTCTGCCAATCCCTGTACAGGTAAGGATCATATTATTTTATGCATGAAGCACTTGGAGTGAATGCTGTTTAAGATGGTTTGCCAAGGCAGTAGATCAAGCCGACAAGCTTGTTGTCTTCAAACATACAAAATTGCTGTGGTTCATGGTTTGCTCTTTGCATCAAGTGACCAATGCAAACCAAACCATCAGTAACAGCAACCAGTGTACAGGTAACAGGCAGGACAAATACAATAGATGCTAGTAGATTCATTTTCATACTTAAGCTTCATTTACTTCTGAAATATATATGTTTACTTTATATTTTTAGATGTGGATGAATGCCTTCAGACTCCATCAATCTGTGGTCCAAACTCAGTCTGTAACAACACCATTGGAGACTACAACTGTACATGTTTGAGTGGATATAATGTCACTGACCTCAGTATAAAGAGTAGTGTTGGCAATCCCTGTAAAGGTAAGGCTTTTTTCATGAAGAGTATGAAGCTCTTGGACAGGATTTCACACAGTCTACTGTATGAGTAGCCTATTCATTTTGACTTCAAATATTCCTTTTGTAGATATCAATGAATGTGATGAGATACCAAGTGTATGTGGGCCAAACTCAAACTGCACCAATTACAATGGAAGCCACAGCTGTTCCTGTCTCAGTGGATATGAAGGGACCAATGCAAACCAAACCATAAGTGACAGAAATCAGTGCATAGGTAAGTGAACCATGAGCGCCCTCTATGGATTTTAATCGACCATTTCTCCAGTATAACCTGCGGATTTGATGTTTCCTAGATGTGGATGAATGTCGTCAGACACCATCAGTCTGTGGTCCAAACTCAGTCTGCAACAACACTATTGGAGACTACAACTGTACATGTTTGAAAGGATATAATGTTTCTGATCCCAGTATGAGGAGTGGTTCTGCCAATCCCTGTACAGGTAAGGATCATATTATTTTTTGCATGAAGCACTTTGAGTGAATGCTGTTTAAGATGGTTTGCCAAGGCAGTAGATCCAGCCTACAAGCTTGTTGTCTTCAAATATACTAAATTGCTGTGGTTCATGGTTTGCTCTTTGCATTTGTAATTTTATATTCATGCTTTTTTAGATATAAATGAATGTGTTGAGATACCAAACTTGTGTGGACCCAACTCAGCCTGTGCAAACACCAATGGGAGTTACATCTGTTCATGTCTGACTGGATATCAAGTGACCAATGCAAACCAAACCATCAGTAACAGCAACCAGTGTACAGGTAACAGGCAGTACAAATACAATAGATGCTAGTAGATTCATTTTCATACTTAAGCTTCATTACCTTCTGAAATATATATCTTTACTTTATATTTTTAGACGTGGATGAATGCCTTCAGACTCCATCAATCTGTGGTCCAAACTCAGTCTGCAACAACACCATTGGAGACTACAACTGTACATGTTTGAGTGGATATAATGTCACTGACCCCAGTATAAAGAGTAGTGTTGGCAATCCCTGTAAAGGTAAGGCTTTTTCCTGAAAAGTATGAAGCTCTTTCTTGGACAAGATTTCACACAGTCTACTGTATGAGTAGCCTATTCATTTTGACTTCAAATATTCCTTTTGTAGATATCAATGAATGTGATGAGATACCAAGTGTATGTGGGCCAAACTCAAACTGCACCAATTACAATGGAAGCCACAGCTGTTCCTGTCTCAGTGGATATGAAGGGACCAATGCAAACCAAACCATAAGTGACAGAAATCAGTGCATAGGTAAGTGAAACATGAGCGTCCTCTGTGGATTGTAATCAACCATTTCTCCACTATAACCTGTGGATTTGATGTTTCCTAGATGTGGATGAATGTCGTCAGACTCCATCAGTCTGTGGTCCAAACTCAGTCTGCAACAACACCATTGGAGACTACAACTGTACATGTTTGAGTGGATATAATGTCTCTGATCCCAGCATGAGGAGCAGTTCTGCCAATCCCTGTACAGGTAAGGATCATATTATTTTATGCATGAAGCACTTTGAGTGAATGCTGTTTAAGATGGTTTGCCAAGGCAGTAGATCCTGCCTACAAGCTTGTTGTCTTCAAACATACAAAACTCCTGTGGTTCATGGTTTGCTCTTTGCATTTATAATTTTACATTCATGCTTTTTTAGATATAAAGGAATGTGTTGAGATACCAAACTTGTGTGGACCCAACTCAGCCTGTGCAAACACCAATGGGAGTTACATTTGTTCATGTCTGACTGGATATCAAGTGACCAATGCAAACCAAACCATCAGTAACAGCAACCAGTGTACAGGTAACAGGCAGTACAAATACAATAGATGCTAGTGGTTTCACTTTCATACTTAAGCGTAATTACCTTCTGAAATACACATGTTTACTTTATATTTTTAGATGTGAATGAATGCCTTCAGACTCCATCAATCTGTGGTCCAAACTCAGTCTGCAACAACACTATTGGAGACTACAACTGTACATGTTTGAGTGGATATAATGTCACTGACCCCAGTATAAAGAGTAGTGTTGGCAATCCCTGTAAAGGTAAGGCTTTTTTCATGAAGAGTATGAAGCTCTTGGACAGGATTTCACACAGTCTACTGTATGAGTAGCCTATTCATTTTGACTTCAAATATTCCTTTTGTAGATATCAATGAATGTGATGAGATACCAAGTGTATGTGGGCCAAACTCAAACTGCACCAATTACAATGGAAGCCACAGCTGTTCCTGTCTCAGTGGATATGAAGGGACCAATGCAAACCAAACCATAAGTGACAGAAATCAGTGCATAGGTAAGGTACTCTGCAGGGGTAGGAAGAGCGTAGGAACAATGCTTTTTACTAGTGGACATAGGTATTATACTGCAAAACTTACTTCTCTTCATCTACAAATCTTTGGTGTCTTGATGTGAGCTTCAACTATAGTGAACAGCTAATGATTAATTGTTTTTTTATCATACAGACATTGATGAATGTCATCATAATTCATCAATCTGTGGCCCAAGCTCAATATGCAACAACACAGTTGGAGGATTTAACTGCACATGTAGGAGTGGATATCAGGTCATTAACACCAGTCTGCCAAGTAGCATCAACAATCCCTGTAGTGGTCAGTCATTCAATTTCAATCAATAAACTAGTGCAACTTTCAGGTTTTCATTAAAGCAAAATGTTTCCAAATGTTACAATGTTTCATCCTTTTAATCTGACATTATTTCTAGAACTACTTTACTACAACATTGGAGTTGAGCTCAACACAACCTCTGCAAACCTGGATGTGCTACGAAACATTTTGAATGTCCTGCCATTCACAATAAATAACTTATTTCAAATCAGTAAAGCTGATTTGACCACAGGTGAGATTATTCTGGATCATATATAGACATGAAAAAAAGTTTATTTTCACCAAGCTGTCATTGTGACTAAATATCATACATGTTTTTTTTCTATGACTTACCATAATATCCCAATTATTAACCAATATTAAACTCATGTTAACACAAGGGTGAGGCCAAATACATGGTTTTGTTTTTTTTTAGTTTGCATAAAACACTGACCTGAGGTTTATACGTGGTGTGGCTTATATTTGGGATATTAGTGTACTATTATGTCTTGTTTGATCATATTCAAAGGTCTCCTCTTCCATATTATTTTTTGAAAGCTGATTATTTATGTTTTGAAAATGTGGTAACATTAATTCTAAACAAATTATTGTAGTGTACTTCTCTGTGGCTGTTATGATATTGGTTATGGTTATTGGTTCTTTGCAGATGCTTTTATCCAAATCTTTGTACAATACAGATAATATATTAAGAAAGGATTGGGTAAAAATTTTAAAATCTAATATGCCTATAAGGCTTATATTTAATATTCACCTTCTAATATAATCCTCCATAGGCATAAATAGACAAACAGGCTGATAAAACATAAAAAGCTACTCTGAATGCAATGCTATCACAAATATAGCTTTTAATTGCTATACCTCTGACATTTATCATTTCTCCCCTAGTGTGTTCACCCAATGGCACGGCATACCAGTGCCAATGTGAAACTCAATTCTATTGGCCTTGTGACAAATGCCAGGCATATGGACACTGTGATAACATCATCAACAACACGTGTGGATGCATCAAAGCCATCCCAGATGACAGGCAATTTTGCCTACCAAAAACAAGTAATGATAGAACTACACCATGCTGTCTGTAAATGTTATAGTGATTTAGTGATTTGACATACCTGAGGATATGATCTCATATTAGAATTTGGACATACCACCAGCTTCTTCCTTTAACTTTAATCTCCTTTAATCCTTTTTTTCTAGATTTCAGTGACTGCCCAGGTAGGGTTAATCTTACTATATTGCCTAATTACTTTAAATGGAATTCAAACTGGTCTTAAATTTTGACAAGCATTTCAGTTCTCTACACTTTACCGCAAATGATTTTTCCTTCTGTGCTTTTAGATATAGATGAATGTCTTCAGACTCGATCAGTATGTGGTCCAAACTCAGTCTGCAACAACACCATTGGAGACTACAACTGTACATGTTTGAAAGGATATAATGTTTCTGATCCCAGTATGAGGAGCGGTTCTGCCAATCCCTGTACAGGTAAGGATCATATTATTTTATGCATGAAGCACTTTGAGTGAATGCTGTTTAAGATGGTTTGCCAAGGTAGTAGATCCTGCCTACAAGCTTGTTGTCTTCAAACATACAAAACTCCTGTGGTTCGTGGTTTGCTCTTTGCATTTGTAATTTTATATTCATGCTTTTTTAGATATAAATGAATGTGTTGAGATACCAAACTTGTGTGGACCCAACTCAGCCTGTGCAAACACCAATGGGAGTTACAACTGTTCATGTCTGACTGGATATCAAGTGACCAATGCAAACCAAACCATCAGTAACAGCAACCAGTGTACAGGTAACAGGCAGGATAAATACAATAGATGCTAGTAGATTCATTTTCATACTTAAGCTTCATTATCTTCTGAAATATATATCTTTACTTTATATTTTTAGACCTGGATGAATGCCTTCAGACTCCATCAATCTGTGGTCCAAACTCAGTCTGCAACAACACCATTGGAGACTACAACTGTACATGTTTGAGTGGATATAATGTCTCTGATCCCAGTATAAAGAGTAGTGTTGGCAATCCCTGTAAAGGTAAGGCTTTTTTCATGAAGAGTATGAAGCTCTTGGACAGGATTTCACACAGTCTACTGTATGAGTAGCCTATTCATTTTGACTTCAAATATTCCTTTTGTAGATATCAATGAATGTGATGAGATACCAAGTGTATGTGGGCCAAACTCAAACTGCACCAATTACAATGGAAGCCACAGCTGTTCCTGTCTCAGTGGATATGAAGGGACCAATGCAAACCAAACCATAAGTGACAGAAATCAGTGCATAGGTAAGTGAAACATGAGCACCCTCTGTGGATTGTAATCAACCATTTCTCCACTATAACCTGTGGATTTGATGTTTCCTAGATGTGGATGAATGTCGTCAGACTCCATCAGTCTGTGGTCCAAACTCAGTCTGCAACAACACCATTGGAGACTACAACTGTACATGTTTGAGTGGATATAATGTCTCTGATCCCAGCATGAGGAGCAGTTCTGCCAATCCCTGTACAGGTAAGGATCATATTATTTTATGCATGAAGCACTTTGAGTGAATGCTGTTTAAGATGGTTTGCCAAGGCAGTAGATCCTGCCTACAAGCTTGTTGTCTTCAAACATACAAAACTCCTGTGGTTCATGGTTTGCTCTTTGCATTTATAATTTTACATTCATGCTTTTTTAGATATAAAGGAATGTGTTGAGATACCAAACTTGTGTGGACCCAACTCAGCCTGTGCAAACACCAATGGGAGTTACATTTGTTCATGTCTGACTGGATATCAAGTGACCAATGCAAACCAAACCATCAGTAACAGCAACCAGTGTACAGGTAACAGGCAGTACAAATACAATAGATGCTAGTGGTTTCACTTTCAAACTTAAGCTTAATTACCTTCTGAAATACACATGTTTACTTTATATTTTTAGATGTGAATGAATGCCTTCAGACTCCATCAATCTGTGGTCCAAACTCAGTCTGCAACAACACTATTGGAGACTACAACTGTACATGTTTGAGTGGATATAATGTCACTGACCCCAGTATAAAGAGTAGTGTTGGCAATCCCTGTAAAGGTAAGGCTTTTTTCATGAAGAGTATGAAGCTCTTGGACAGGATTTCACACAGTCTACTGTATGAGTAGCCTATTCATTTTGACTTCAAATATTCCTTTTGTAGATATCAATGAATGTGATGAGATACCAAGTGTATGTGGGCCAAACTCAAACTGCACCAATTACAATGGAAGCCACAGCTGTTCCTGTCTCAGTGGATATGAAGGGACCAATGCAAACCAAACCATAAGTGACAGAAATCAGTGCATAGGTAAGGTACTCTGCAGGGGTAGGAAGAGCGTAGGAACAATGCTTTTTACTAGTGGACATAGGTATTATACTGCAAAACTTACTTCTCTTCATCTACAAATCTTTGGTGTCTTGATGTGAGCTTCAACTATAGTGAACAGCTAATGATGAATTGTTTTTTTATCATACAGACATTGATGAATGTCATCATAATTCATCAATCTGTGGCCCAAGCTCAATATGCAACAACACAGTTGGAGGATTTAACTGCACATGTAGGAGTGGATATCAGGTCATTAACACCAGTCTGCCAAGTAGCATCAACAATCCCTGTAGTGGTCAGTCATTCAATTTCAATCAATAAACTAGTGCAACTTTCAGGTTTTCATTAAAGCAAAATGTTTCCAAATGTTACAATGTTTCATCCTTTTAATCTGACATTATTTCTAGAACTACTTTACTACAACATTGGAGTTGAGCTCAACACAACCTCTGCAAACCTGGATGTGCTACGAAACATTTTGAATGTCTTGCCATTCACAATAAATAACTTATTTCAAATCAGTAAAGCTGATTTGACCACAGGTGAGATTATTTTGGATCATATATAGACATGAAAAAAAGTTTATTTTCACCAAGCTGTCATTGTGACTAAATATCATACATGTTTTTTTTCTATGACTTACCATAATATCCCAATTATTAACCAATATTAAACTCATGTTAACACAAGGGTGAGGCCAAATACATGGTTTTGTTTTTTTTTAGTTTGCATAAAACACTGACCTGAGGTTTATACGTGGTGTGGCTTATATTTGGGATATTAGTGTACTATTATGTCTTGTTTGATCATATTCAAAGGTCTCCTCTTCCATATTATTTTTTGAAAGCTGATTATTTATGTTTTGAAAATGTGGTAACATTAATTCTAAACAAATTATTGTAGTGTACTTCTCTGTGGCTGTTATGATATTGGTTATGGTTATTGGTTCTTTGCAGATGCTTTTATCCAAATCTTTGTACAATACAGATAATATATTAAGAAAGGATTGGGTAAAAATTTTAAAATCTAATATGCCTATAAGGCTTATATTTAATATTCACCTTCTAATATAATCCTCCATAGGCATAAATAGACAAACAGGCTGATAAAACATAAAAAGCTACTCTGAATGCAATGCTATCACAAATATAGCTTTTAATTGCTATACCTCTGACATTTATCATTTCTCCCCTAGTGTGTTCACCCAATGGCACGGCATACCAGTGCCAATGTGAAACTCAATTCTATTGGCCTTGTGACAAATGCCAGGCATATGGACACTGTGATAACATCATCAACAACACGTGTGGATGCATCAAAGCCATCCCAGATGACAGGCAATTTTGCCTACCAAAAACAAGTAATGATAGAACTACACCATGCTGTCTGTAAATGTTATAGTGATTTAGTGATTTGACATACCTGAGGATATGATCTCATATTAGAATTTGGACATACCACCAGCTTCTTCCTTTAACTTTAATCTCCTTTAATCCTTTTTTTCTAGATTTCAGTGACTGCCCAGGTAGGGTTAATCTTACTATATTGCCTAATTACTTTAAATGGAATTCAAACTGGTCTTAAATTTTGACAAGCATTTCAGTTCTCTACACTTTACCGCAAATGATTTTTCCTTCTGTGCTTTTAGATATAGATGAATGTCTTCAGACTCGATCAGTATGTGGTCCAAACTCAGTCTGCAACAACACCATTGGAGACTACAACTGTACATGTTTGAAAGGATATAATGTTTCTGATCCCAGTATGAGGAGCGGTTCTGCCAATCCCTGTACAGGTAAGGATCATATTATTTTATGCATGAAGCACTTTGAGTGAATGCTGTTTAAGATGGTTTGCCAAGGTAGTAGATCCAGCCTACAAGCTTGTTGTCTTCAAACATACAAAACTCCTGTGGTTCGTGGTTTGCTCTTTGCATTTGTAATTTTATATTCATGCTTTTTTAGATATAAATGAATGTGTTGAGATACCAAACTTGTGTGGACCCAACTCAGCCTGTGCAAACACCAATGGGAGTTACAACTGTTCATGTCTGACTGGATATCAAGTGACCAATGCAAACCAAACCATCAGTAACAGCAACCAGTGTACAGGTAACAGGCAGGATAAATACAATAGATGCTAGTAGATTCATTTTCATACTTAAGCTTCATTATCTTCTGAAATATATATCTTTACTTTATATTTTTAGACCTGGATGAATGCCTTCAGACTCCATCAATCTGTGGTCCAAACTCAGTCTGCAACAACACCATTGGAGACTACAACTGTACATGTTTGAGTGGATATAATGTCTCTGATCCCAGTATAAAGAGTAGTGTTGGCAATCCCTGTAAAGGTAAGGCTTTTTTCATGAAGAGTATGAAGCTCTTGGACAGGATTTCACACAGTCTACTGTATGAGTAGCCTATTCATTTTGACTTCAAATATTCCTTTTGTAGATATCAATGAATGTGATGAGATACCAAGTGTATGTGGGCCAAACTCAAACTGCACCAATTACAATGGAAGCCACAGCTGTTCCTGTCTCAGTGGATATGAAGGGACCAATGCAAACCAAACCATAAGTGACAGAAATCAGTGCATAGGTAAGTGAAACATGAGCGCCCTCTGTGGATTGTAATCAACCATTTCTCCACTATAACCTGTGGATTTGATGTTTCCTAGATGTGGATGAATGTCGTCAGACTCCATCAGTCTGTGGTCCAAACTCAGTCTGCAACAACACCATTGGAGACTACAACTGTACATGTTTGAGTGGATATAATGTCTCTGATCCCAGCATGAGGAGCAGTTCTGCCAATCCCTGTACAGGTAAGGATCATATTATTTTATGCATGAAGCACTTTGAGTGAATGCTGTTTAAGATGGTTTGCCAAGGCAGTAGATCCTGCCTACAAGCTTGTTGTCTTCAAACATACAAAACTCCTGTGGTTCATGGTTTGCTCTTTGCATTTATAATTTTACATTCATGCTTTTTAGATATAAAGGAATGTGTTGAGATACCAAACTTGTGTGGACCCAACTCAGCCTGTGCAAACACCAATGGGAGTTACATCTGTTCATGTCTGACTGGATATCAAGTGATCAATGCAAACCAAACCATCAGTAACAGCAACCAGTGTACAGGTAACAGGAAGTACAAATACAATAGATGCTAGTGGATTCACTTTCATACTTAACCTTAATTACCTTCTGAAATACACATGTTTACTTTATATTTTTAGATGTGAATGAATGCCTTCAGACTCCATCAATCTGTGGTCTAAACTCAGTCTGCAACAACACTATTGGAGACTACAACTGCACATGTTTCAGTGGATATAATGTCTCTGATCCTAGTATGAGGAGCAGTTCTGCCAATCCCTGTACAGGTAAGGATCATATTATTTTATTCATGAAGCAATTTGAGTGAATGCTGTTTAAGATGGTTTGTCAAGGCAGTAGATCCAGCCTACAAGCTTGTTGTCTTCAAACATACAAAATTCCTGTGGTTCTTGGTTTGCTCTTTGCATTTGTAATTTTATATTCATTCTTTTTTAGATATAAATGAATGTGTTGAGATACCAAACTTGTGTGGACCCAACTCAGACTGTGCAAACACCAATGGGAGTTACAACTGTTCATGTCTGACTGGATATCAAGTGACCAATGCAAACCAAACCATCAGTAACAGCAACCAGTGTACAGGTAACAGGCAGTACAAATACAATAGATGCTAGTGGATTCACTTTCATACTTAAGCTTAATTACCTTCTGAAATATATATGTTTACTTTATATTTTTAGATGTGAATGAATGCCTTCAGACTCCATCAATCTGTGGTCCAAACTCAGTCTGCAACAACACTATTGGAGACTACAACTGTACATGTTTGAGTGGATATAATGTCACTGACCCCAGTATAAAGAGTAGTGTTGGCAATCCCTGTAAAGGTAAGGCTTTTTCCTGAAAAGTATGAAGCTCTTTCTTGGACAAGATTTCACACAGTCTACTGTATGAGTAGCCTATTCATTTTGACTTCAAATATTCCTTTTGTAGATATCAATGAATGTGATGAGATACCAAGTGTATGTGGGCCAAACTCAAACTGCACCAATTACAATGGAAGCCACAGCTGTTCCTGTCTCAGTGGATATGAAGGGACCAATGCAAACCAAACCATAAGTGACAGAAATCAGTGCATAGGTAAGTGAAACATGAGCGCCCTCTATAGATTGTAATCGACCATTTCTCCAGTATAACCTGCGGATTTGATGTTTCCTAGATGTGGATGAATGTCGTCAGATTCCATCAGTCTGTGGTCCAAACTCAGTCTGCAACAACACCATTGGAGACTACAACTGTACATGTTTGAGTGGATATAATGTCTCTGATCCCAGTATAAAGAGTAGTGTTGGCAATCCCTGTAAAGGTAAGGCTTTTTTCATGAAGAGTATGAAGCTCTTGGACAGGATTTCACACAGTCTACTGTATGAGTAGCCTATTCATTTTGACTTCAAATATTCCTTTTGTAGATATCAATGAATGTGATGAGATACCAAGTGTATGTGGGCCAAACTCAAACTGCACCAATTACAATGGAAGCCACAGCTGTTCCTGTCTCAGTGGATATGAAGGGACCAATGCAAACCAAACCATAAGTGACAGAAATCAGTGCATAGGTAAGTGAAACATGAGCGCCCTCTGTGGATTGTAATCAACCATTTCTCCACTATAACCTGTGGATTTGATGTTTCCTAGATGTGGATGAATGTCGTCAGACTCCATCAGTCTGTGGTCCAAACTCAGTCTGCAACAACACCATTGGAGACTACAACTGTACATGTTTGAGTGGATATAATGTCTCTGATCCCAGCATGAGGAGCAGTTCTGCCAATCCCTGTACAGGTAAGGATCATATTATTTTATGCATGAAGCACTTTGAGTGAATGCTGTTTAAGATGGTTTGCCAAGGCAGTAGATCCTGCCTACAAGCTTGTTGTCTTCAAACATACAAAACTCCTGTGGTTCATGGTTTGCTCTTTGCATTTATAATTTTACATTCATGCTTTTTTAGATATAAAGGAATGTGTTGAGATACCAAACTTGTGTGGACCCAACTCAGCCTGTGCAAACACCAATGGGAGTTACATCTGTTCATGTCTGACTGGATATCAAGTGACCAATGCAAACCAAACCATCAGTAACAGCAACCAGTGTACAGGTAACAGGAAGTACAAATACAATAGATGCTAGTGGATTCACTTTCATACTTAAGCTTAATTACCTTCTGAAATACACATGTTTACTTTATATTTTTAGATGTGAATGAATGCCTTCAGACTCCATCAATCTGTGGTCTAAACTCAGTCTGCAACAACACTATTGGAGACTACAACTGCACATGTTTCAGTGGATATAATGTCTCTGATCCTAGTATGAGGAGCAGTTCTGCCAATCCCTGTACAGGTAAGGATCATATTATTTTATTCATGAAGCAATTTGAGTGAATGCTGTTTAAGATGGTTTGTCAAGGCAGTAGATCCAGCCTACAAGCTTGTTGTCTTCAAACATACAAAATTCCTGTGGTTCTTGGTTTGCTCTTTGCATTTGTAATTTTATATTCATTCTTTTTTAGATATAAATGAATGTGTTGAGATACCAAACTTGTGTGGACCCAACTCAGACTGTGCAAACACCAATGGGAGTTACAACTGTTCATGTCTGACTGGATATCAAGTGACCAATGCAAACCAAACCATCAGTAACAGCAACCAGTGTACAGGTAACAGGCAGTACAAATACAATAGATGCTAGTGGATTCACTTTCATACTTAAGCTTAATTACCTTCTGAAATATATATGTTTACTTTATATTTTTAGATGTGAATGAATGCCTTCAGACTCCATCAATCTGTGGTCCAAACTCAGTCTGCAACAACACTATTGGAGACTA
This sequence comes from Tenualosa thibaudeaui, assembly GCA_027481765.1. Classification (NCBI taxonomy): domain Eukaryota; kingdom Metazoa; phylum Chordata; class Actinopteri; order Clupeiformes; family Clupeidae; genus Tenualosa; species Tenualosa thibaudeaui. Next base: position 1,925,646 of record JAIFZK010000001.1, on the reverse strand, counting down.
CAACTGTACATGTTTGAGTGGATATAATGTCACTGACCCCAGTATAAAGAGTAGTGTTGGCAATCCCTGTAAAGGTAAGGCTTTTTCCTGAAAAGTATGAAGCTCTTTCTTGGACAAGATTTCACACAGTCTACTGTATGAGTAGCCTATTCATTTTGACTTCAAATATTCCTTTTGTAGATATCAATGAATGTGATGAGATACCAAGTGTATGTGGGCCAAACTCAAACTGCACCAATTACAATGGAAGCCACAGCTGTTCCTGTCTCAGTGGATATGAAGGGACCAATGCAAACCAAACCATAAGTGACAGAAATCAGTGCATAGGTAAGTGAAACATGAGCGCCCTCTATAGATTGTAATCGACCATTTCTCCAGTATAACCTGCGGATTTGATGTTTCCTAGATGTGGATGAATGTCGTCAGATTCCATCAGTCTGTGGTCCAAACTCAGTCTGCAACAACACCATTGGAGACTACAACTGTACATGTTTGAGTGGATATAATGTCTCTAATCCCAGTATGAGGAGCAGTTCTGCCAATCCCTGTACAGGTAAGGATCATATTATTTTATGCATGAAGCACTTTGAGTGAATGCTGTTTAAGATGGTTTGCCAAGGCAGTAGATCCAGCCTACAAGCTTGTTGTCTTCAAACATACAAAACTCCTGTGGTTCATGGTTTGCTCTTTGCATTTATAATTTTACATTCATGCTTTTTTAGATATAAATGAATGTGTTGAGATACCAAACTTGTGTGGACCCAACTCAGCCTGTGCAAACATCAATGGGAGTTACATCTGTTCATGTCTGAATGGATATCAAGTGACCAATGCAAACCAAACCATCAGTAACAGCAACCAGTGTACAGGTAACAGGCAGTACAAATACAATAGATGCTAGTGGTTTCACTTTCATACTTAAGCTTAATTACCTTCTGAAATACACATGTTTACTTTATATTTTTAGATGTGAATGAATGCCTTCAGACTCCATCAATCTGTGGTCTAAACTCAGTCTGCAACAACACTATTGGAGACTACAACTGCACATGTTTGAGTGGATATAATGTCTCTGATCCCAGTATGAGGAGCAGTTCTGCCAATCCCTGTACAGGTAAGGCTTTTTCCTGAAAAGTATGAAGCTCTTTCTTGGACAAGATTTCACACAGTCTACTGTATGAGTAGCCTATTCATTTTGACTTCAAATATTCCTTTTGTAGATATCAATGAATGTGATGAGATACCAAGTGTATGTGGGCCAAACTCAAACTGCACCAATTACAATGGAAGCCACAGCTGTTCCTGTCTCAGTGGATATGAAGGGACCAATGCAAACCAAACCATAAGTGACAGAAATCAGTGCATAGGTAAGTGAAACATGAGCGCCCTCTATAGATTGTAATCGACCATTTCTCCAGTATAACCTGCGGATTTTATGTTTCCTAGATGTGGATGAATGTCGTCAGATTCCATCAGTCTGTGGTCAAAACTCAGTCTGCAACAACACCATTGGAGACTACAACTGTACATGTTTGAGTGGATATAATGTCTCTGATCCCAGTATGAGGAGCAGTTCTGCCAATCCCTGTACAGGTAAGGATCATATTATTTTATGCATGAAGCACTTTGAGTGAATGCTGTTTAAGATGGTTTGCCAAGGCAGTAGATCCAGCCTACAAGCTTGTTGTCTTCAAACATACAAAACTCCTGTGGTTCATGGTTTGCTCTTTGCATTTATAATTTTACATTCATGCTTTTTTAGATATAAATGAATGTGTTGAGATACCAAACTTGTGTGGACCCAACTCAGCCTGTGCAAACACCAATGGGAGTTACATCTGTTCATGTCTGACTGGATATCAAGTGACCAATGCAAACCAAACCATCAGTAACAGCAACCAGTGTACAGGTAACAGGCAGTACAAATACAATAGATGCTAGTGGTTTCACTTTCATACTTAAGCTTAATTACCTTCTGAAATACACATGTTTACTTTATATTTTTAGATGTGAATGAATGCCTTCAGACTCCATCAATCTGTGGTCTAAACTCAGTCTGCAACAACACTATTGGAGACTACAACTGCACATGTTTCAGTGGATATAATGTCTCTGATCCCAGTATGAGGAGCAGTTCTGCCAATCCCTGTACAGGTAAGAATCATATTATTTTATTCATGAAGCAATTTGAGTGAATGCTGTTTAAGATGGTTTGTCAAGGCAGTAGATCCAGCCTACAAGCTTGTTGTCTTCAAACATACAAAATTCCTGTGGTTCTTGGTTTGCTCTTTGCATTTATAATTTTATATTCATACTTTTTTAGATATAAATGAATGTGTTGAGATACCAAACTTGTGTGGACCCAACTCAGCCTGTGCAAACACCAATGGGAGTTACAACTGTTCATGTCTGACTGGATATCAAGTAACCAATGCAAACCAAACCATCAGTAACAGCAACCAGTGTACAGGTAACAGGCAGTACAAATACAATAGATGCTAGTGGATTCACTTTCATACTTAAGCTTAATTACCTTCTGAAATATATATGTTTACTTTATATTTTTAGATGTGAATGAATGCCTTCAGACTCCATCAATCTGTGGTCCAAACTCAGTCTGCAACAACACTATTGGAGACTACAACTGTACATGTTTGAGTGGATATAATGTCACTGACCCCAGTATAAAGAGTAGTGTTGGCAATCCCTGTAAAGGTAAGGCTTTTTCCTGAAAAGTATGAAGCTCTTTCTTGGACAAGATTTCACACAGTCTACTGTATGAGTAGCCTATTCATTTTGACTTCAAATATTCCTTTTGTAGATATCAATGAATGTGATGAGATACCAAGTGTATGTGGGCCAAACTCAAACTGCACCAATTACAATGGAAGCCACAGCTGTTCCTGTCTCAGTGGATATGAAGGGACCAATGCAAACCAAACCATAAGTGACAGAAATCAGTGCATAGGTAAGTGAAACATGAGCGCCCTCTATAGATTGTAATCGACCATTTCTCCAGTATAACCTGCGGATTTGATGTTTCCTAGATGTGGATGAATGTCGTCAGATTCCATCAGTCTGTGGTCCAAACTCAGTCTGCAACAACACCATTGGAGACTACAACTGTACATGTTTGAGTGGATATAATGTCTCTAATCCCAGTATGAGGAGCAGTTCTGCCAATCCCTGTACAGGTAAGGATCATATTATTTTATGCATGAAGCACTTTGAGTGAATGCTGTTTAAGATGGTTTGCCAAGGCAGTAGATCCAACCTACAAGCTTGTTGTCTTCAAACATACAAAACTCCTGTGGTTCTTGGTTTGCTCTTTGCATTTGTAATTTTATATTCATGCTTTTTTAGATATAAATGAATGTCTTGAGATACCAAACTTGTGTGGACCCAACTCAGACTGTGCAAACACCAGTGGGAGTTACAACTGTTCATGTCTGACTGGATATCAAGTAACCAATGCAAACCAAACCATCAGTAACAGCAACCAGTGTACAGGTAACAGGCAGTACAAATACAATAGATGCTAGTGGATTCACTTTCATACTTAAGCTTAATTACCTTCTGAAATATATATGTTTACTTTATATGTTTAGATGTGAATGAATGCCTTCAGACTCCATCAATCTGTGGTCCAAACTCAGTCTGCAACAACACTATTGGAGACTACAACTGTACATGTTTGAGTGGATATAATGTCACTGACCCCAGTATAAAGAGTAGTGTTGGCAATCCCTGTAAAGGTAAGGCTTTTTCCTGAAAAGTATGAAGCTCTTTCTTGGACAAGATTTCACACAGTCTACTGTATGAGTAGCCTATTCATTTTGACTTCAAATATTCCTTTTGTAGATATCAATGAATGTGATGAGATACCAAGTGTATGTGGGCCAAACTCAAACTGCACCAATTACAATGGAAGCCACAGCTGTTCCTGTCTCAGTGGATATGAAGGGACCAATGCAAACCAAACCATAAGTGACAGAAATCAGTGCATAGGTAAGTGAAACATGAGCGCCCTCTATAGATTGTAATCGACCATTTCTCCAGTATAACCTGCGGATTTGATGTTTCCTAGATGTGGATGAATGTCGTCAGATTCCATCAGTCTGTGGTCCAAACTCAGTCTGCAACAACACCATTGGAGACTACAACTGTACATGTTTGAGTGGATATAATGTCTCTAATCCCAGTATGAGGAGCAGTTCTGCCAATCCCTGTACAGGTAAGGATCATATTATTTTATGCATGAAGCACTTTGAGTGAATGCTGTTTAAGATGGTTTGCCAAGGCAGTAGATCCAACCTACAAGCTTGTTGTCTTCAAACATACAAAACTCCTGTGGTTCTTGGTTTGCTCTTTGCATTTGTAATTTTATATTCATGCTTTTTTAGATATAAATGAATGTCTTGAGATACCAAACTTGTGTGGACCCAACTCAGACTGTGCAAACACCAGTGGGAGTTACAACTGTTCATGTCTGACTGGATATCAAGTAACCAATGCAAACCAAACCATCAGTAACAGCAACCAGTGTACAGGTAACAGGCAGTACAAATACAATAGATGCTAGTGGATTCACTTTCATACTTAAGCTTAATTACCTTCTGAAATATATATGTTTACTTTATATGTTTAGATGTGAATGAATGCCTTCAGACTCCATCAATCTGTGGTCCAAACTCAGTCTGCAACAACACTATTGGAGACTACAACTGTACATGTTTGAGTGGATATAATGTCACTGACCCCAGTATAAAGAGTAGTGTTGGCAATCCCTGTAAAGGTAAGGCTTTTTCCTGAAAAGTTTGAAGCTCTTTCTTGGACAAGATTTCACACAGTCTACTGTATGAGTAGCCTATTCATTTTGACTTCAAATATTCCTTTTGTAGATATCAATGAATGTGATGAGATACCAAGTGTATGTGGGCCAAACTCAAACTGCACCAATTACAATGGAAGCCACAGCTGTTCCTGTCTCAGTGGATATGAAGGGACCAATGCAAACCAAACCATAAGTGACAGAAATCAGTGCATAGGTAAGTGAAACATGAGCGCCCTCTATAGATTGTAATCGACCATTTCTCCAGTATAACCTGCGGATTTGATGTTTCCTAGATGTGGATGAATGTCGTCAGATTCCATCAGTCTGTGGTCCAAACTCAGTCTGCAACAACACCATTGGAGACTACAACTGTACATGTTTGAGTGGATATAATGTCTCTAATCCCAGTATGAGGAGCAGTTCTGCCAATCCCTGTACAGGTAAGGATCATATTATTTTATGCATGAAGCACTTTGAGTGAATGCTGTTTAAGATGGTTTGCCAAGGCAGTAGATCCAACCTACAAGCTTGTTGTCTTCAAACATACAAAACTCCTGTGGTTCTTGGTTTGCTCTTTGCATTTGTAATTTTATATTCATGCTTTTTTAGATATAAATGAATGTCTTGAGATACCAAACTTGTGTGGACCCAACTCAGACTGTGCAAACACCAGTGGGAGTTACAACTGTTCATGTCTGACTGGATATCAAGTAACCAATGCAAACCAAACCATCAGTAACAGCAACCAGTGTACAGGTAACAGGCAGTACAAATACAATAGATGCTAGTGGATTCACTTTCATACTTAAGCTTAATTACCTTCTGAAATATATATGTTTACTTTATATGTTTAGATGTGAATGAATGCCTTCAGACTCCATCAATCTGTGGTCCAAACTCAGTCTGCAACAACACTATTGGAGACTACAACTGTACATGTTTGAGTGGATATAATGTCACTGACCTCAGTATAAAGTGTAGTGTTGGCAATCCCTGTAAAGGTAAGGCTTTTTATCTGAAAAGTTTGAAGCTCTTTCTTGGACAGGATTTCACAAAGTCTACTGTATGAGTAGCCTATTCATTTTGACTTCAAATATTCCTTTTGTAGATATCAATGAATGTGATGAGATACCAAGTGTATGTGGGCCAAACTCAAACTGCACCAATTACAATGGAAGCCACAGCTGTTCCTGTCTCAGTGGATATGAAGGGACCAATGCAAACCAAACCACAAGTGACAGAAATCAATGCATAGGTAAGTGAAACATGAGCGCCCTCTATAGATTGTAATCGACCATTTCTCCAGTATAACCTGCGGATTTGATGTTTCCTAGATGTGGATGAATGTCGTCAGATTCCATCAGTCTGTGGTCCAAACTCAGTCTGCAACAACACCATTGGAGACTACAACTGTACATGTTTGAGTGGATATAATGTCTCTGATCCCAGTATGAGGAGCAGTTCTGCCAATCCCTGTACAGGTAAGGATCATATTATTTTATGCATGAAGCACTTTGAGTGAATGCTGTTTAAGATGGTTTGCCAAGGCAGTAGATCCAGCCTACAAGCTTGTTGTCTTCAAACATACAAAACTCCTGTGGTTCATGGTTTGCTCTTTGCATTTATAATTTTACATTCATACTTTTTTAGATATAAAGGAATGTGTTGAGATACCAAACTTGTGTGGACCCAACTCAGCCTGTGCAAACACCAATGGGAGTTACATCTGTTCATGTCTGACTGGATATCAAGTGACCAATGCAAACCAAACCATCAGTAACAGCAACCAGTGTACAGGTAACAGGCAGTACAAATACAATAGATGCTAGTGGTTTCACTTTCATACTTAAGCTTAATTACCTTCTGAAATACACATGTTTACTTTATATTTTTAGATGTGAATGAATGTCTTCAGACTCCATCAATCTGTGGTCTAAACTCAGTCTGCAACAACACTATTGGAGACTACAACTGCACATGTTTGAGTGGATATAATGTCTCTGATCCCAGTATGAGGAGCAGTTCTGCCAATCCCTGTACAGGTAAGGATCATATTATTTTATTCATGAAGCAATTTGAGTGAATGCTGTTTAAGATGGTTTGTCAAGGCAGTAGATCCAGCCTACAAGCTTGTTGTCTTCAAACATACAAAATTCCTGTGGTTCTTGGTTTGCTCTTTGCATTTGTAATTTTATATTCATACTTTTTTAGATATAAATGAATGTGTTGAGATACCAAACTTGTGTGGACCCAACTCAGCCTGTGCAAACACCAATGGGAGTTACATCTGTTCATGTCTGACTGGATATCAAGTGACCAATGCAAACCAAACCATCAGTAACAGCAACCGGTGTACAGGTAACAGGCAGGACAAATACAATAGATGCTAGTGGATTCACTTTCATACTTAAGCTTAATTACCTTCTGAAATATATATGTTTACTTTATATGTTTAGATGTGAATGAATGCCTTCAGACTCCATCAATCTGTGGTCCAAACTCAGTCTGCAACAACACTATTGGAGACTACAACTGTACATGTTTGAGTGGATATAATGTCACTGACCCCAGTATAAAGAGTAGTGTTGGCAATCCCTGTAAAGGTAAGGCTTTTTCCTGAAAAGTATGAAGCTCTTTCTTGGACAAGATTTCACAAAGTCTACTGTATGAGTAGCCTATTCATTTTGACTTCAAATATTCCTTTTGTAGATATCAATGAATGTGATGAGATACCAAGTGTATGTGGGCCAAACTCAAACTGCACCAATTACAATGGAAGCCACAGCTGTTCCTGTCTCAGTGGATATGAAGGGACCAATGCAAACCAAACCATAAGTGACAGAAATCAATGCATAGGTAAGTGAAACATGAGCGCCCTCTATAGATTGTAATCGACCATTTCTCCAGTATAACCTGCGGATTTGATGTTTCCTAGATGTGGATGAATGTCGTCAGATTCCATCAGTCTGTGGTCCAAACTCAGTCTGCAACAACACCATTGGAGACTACAACTGTACATGTTTGAGTGGATATAATGTCTCTGATCCCAGTATGAGGAGCAGTTCTGCCAATCCCTGTACAGGTAAGGATCATATTATTTTATGCATGAAGCACTTTGAGTGAATGCTGTTTAAGATGGTTTGCCAAGGCAGTAGATCCAGCCTACAAGCTTGTTGTCTTCAAACATACAAAACTCCTGTGGTTCATGGTTTGCTCTTTGCATTTATAATTTTACATTCATGCTTTTTTAGATATAAAGGAATGTGTTGAGATACCAAACTTGTGTGGACCCAACTCAGCCTGTGCAAACACCAATGGGAGTTACATTTGTTCATGTCTGACTGGATATCAAGTGACCAATGCAAACCAAACCATCAGTAACAGCAACCAGTGTACAGGTAACAGGCAGTACAAATACAATAGATGCTAGTGGTTTCACTTTCATACTTAAGCTTAATTACCTTCTGAAATACACATGTTTACTTTATATTTTTAGATGTGAATGAATGCCTTCAGACTCCATCAATCTGTGGTCCAAACTCAGTCTGCAACAACACTATTGGAGACTACAACTGTACATGTTTGAGTGGATATAATGTCACTGACCCTAGTATAAAGAGTAGTGTTGGCAATCCCTGTAAAGGTAAGGCTTTTTTCATGAAGAGTATGAAGCTCTTGGACAGGATTTCACACAGTCTACTGTATGAGTAGCCTATTCAATTTGACTTCAAATATTCCTTTTGTAGATATCAATGAATGTGATGAGATACCAAGTGTATGTGGGCCAAACTCAAACTGCACCAATTACAATGGAAGCCACAGCTGTTCCTGTCTCAGTGGATATGAAGGGACCAATTTAAACCAAACCATAAGTGACAGAAATCCCTGTATAGGTAAGTGAAACTTACACATTTTATGAATTATAGTTGACCTTCTCTGACACTACAACTGTGTGTGTTTAAGTAGATTTAATGTCTCAGATCCTAGTTTGAAATTGAGTGTTAATTTCTGTGAAGGTAAAGTCATTTCAATACAACTAAATATAACAGAGCACTGTTCAACACTGTTTTTGACTTATTAACACATTTCTGAACATTCTCTATGTTCAGATGTTAATGAATGTGCTAAGACTCCAAATGTGTGTGGTCTGAATTCCATCTGCACCAATACCATTGGAAGCTACAACTGCTCATGCCAAAGTGGATACCAAGTGATCAGTGCAGATCAACCCATAAGTGACAGCAATCAGTGCACAGGTGCAGTAAATGGACAAACATGTATACCAGATGCCAAATGATGTTTTGAATTGACATCTGAAATTAATTTATGCTGGTTGGGATGTCTGTAGTGAGCCCCAAGAGGTTGTAGTTTACAGTGTGTGTAGTTAGGAACAGTGGGAAGCAGAGTGCTTTTCTTTTCTTAACTTTTCTAAAGTACTTAATCTTATTTTGAAACATAATCTTTGCAGGGCTTATTGTGTTTTTAATGACTACATTTTTTGACTAATATCCCAATTTATTGATATAAATTGGGATATTAGTTCCTTCACAGTTATGGTTGCCAGTGAACATATGCAATTGCTTATTTTTGCGGGCCTTGAACACTTGAACACTGAAGAGTCACATTTGGCCATGGTTAAGCTTGTCTTGAACTTCACAGGACAGAAGCATGTCAGTAGTAAATACTGTGAGAAATGTTTAACTCATTACAGCCACAACAACAACAGCAACAACGACAACAAGAACACCAGTTCCTACAACAACACCAGCAGCCACCATCGCTCCAAACTCAGCTGTACCCGCATCAATAATCCCAACTCCAGGTATTTATCTGTCAAGCTCAGAGCTATAATGTTTTCTTTTGCTTTGCACTTAGTAATATTGGTGCTGCTGCAATATCTGTGACTATAATTTGCTGTCGGTGAATACAGCAATGAATGAAAATGTAGATGTAACTATGAGTACCGAGTTTGTGGGATTTCAATGAGTGATTCCAAGAACGGGTTTTATTGATCAACCAAGTTGTAGCCTATAAGCCTTGAAACACAAGAGCTTTATGATTTTGTCTTTGTTATGACAGCTCCATTGTTTTGCTTATTCTGAGTTTATTTAGCCAGGGTGCTTTTCACCTCTTTTTGATGCTCTCTTAGAATCAAATCTTATATGATAATATTGATAGTTTACTTACATCAACTAGAATGATGCCCTGCCCCTCTCCCCCTGACCCCCACACTCACCACTTCCCTCTTCTTCACCACTTCTGACCTTAGTGTAAGTGCCCCAGTCCAGGGAAACTTACCTAAGGAACATCTCTCCCCTCCCAAGAACTCATCAGACATTTCTTTCCTATGGAGTTCCTAGGGAGTGCTGTAATTTCAAATCCTATGTGTGCAACCTGTACATAGGGCTTTTGACAATAAAGCTGACTTTGACTTTGACTTTGAACACTTCTTGAGTCACATGTTGCCAGTGAACATATGCAATTGCTTATTTTTGCGGGCCTTGAACACTTTTCATAAAGAGTCACATTTGGCCATGGTTAAGCTTGTCTTGAACTTCACAGGACAGAAGCATGTCAGTAGTAAATACTGTGAGAAATGTTTAACTCATTACAGCCACAACAACAACAGCAACAACGACAACAAGAACACCAGTTCCTACAACAACACCAGCAGCCACCATCGCTCCAACCTCAGCAGTACCCACATCAATAACCCCAACTCCAGGTATTTATCTGTCAAGCTCAGAGCTATAATGTTTTCTTTTGCTTTGCACTTAGTAATATTGGTGCTGCTGCAATATCTGTGACTATAATTTGCTGTCAGTGAATACAGCAATGAATGAAAATGTAGATGTAACTATGAGTACCGAGTTTGTGGGATTTCAATGAGTGATTCCAAGAACGGGTTTTATTGATCAACCAAGTTGTAGCCTATAAGCCTTGAAATACAAGAGCTTTATGATTTTGTCTTTGTTATGACAGCTCCATTGTTTTGCTTATTTGTTTATTTAGCCAGGGTGCTTTTCACCTCTTTTTGATGCTCTCTTAGAATCAAATCTTATATGATAATATTGATAGTTTACTTACATCAACTAGAATGATGCCCTGCCCCTCTCCCCCTGACCCCCACACTCACCACTTCCCTCTTCTTCACCACTTCTGACCTTAGTGTAAGTGCCCCAGTCCAGGGAAACTTACCTAAGGAACATCTCTCCCCTCCCAAGAACTCATCAGACATTTCTTTCCTATGGAGTTCCTAGGGAGTGCTATAATTTCAAATCCTATGTGTGCAACCTGTACATAGGGCTTTTGACAATAAAGCTGACTTTGACTTTGACTTTGAACACTTCTTGAGTCACATTTGGCCATGGTTAAGCTCGTCACTTCACAGGACACAAGCATGTCAGTAGTAAATACTGTGAGAAATGTTTAACTCATTACAGCCACAACAACAGCAACAACAGCAACAACATCAACAACAACATCAACAACAACATCAACAACAACATCAACAACAACCACCACCCCCACCACAACTCCACCAGGTGTTTATCTGTCAAGCTCAGAGCTATAATGTTTTCTTTTGCTTTGCACTTAGTAAAAGGTTGACTTTGACTTTGATAAAAAAGCTGACAAAAAACTGTGGTTTTAGCTTTGAATTAAGTATGACAAAAATATGTCCTTTTCTGTTTTTGTAGACTCTGCAAGCCTGGTCGTAACACTGGATACTGTCTTTCAAACAAGTTTAAATGATCAAACAAGTGAAGCATTTAAGACTACAAAAAAAATTGTGGAAAGAGCAGTGAGTATACTGTGGCTATAGTTATATATATATATATATATTATATATTATACAGGCACACACAAACACACACATAATACTGTGTACTGTGTAAATACTATGTATATAGAAATTATTTTCCACCCCTAGTACAGTTAAGATAAAGAGGATACAATAACGTATGTACAATTTATGGTCATTTATGTTCCATGGTAAAAAATATATATTTTTATTTAAATTTCTCTATACTTCTTTTTGCTCAGCTCTATAATCAGTGGCAAACCATGTAGAGAACACTCTCATTTGTTTAAAGAATACATGGCACTCAAAAGAGGATAACAACAAGCATTTACTCAGCTCTTATCTGTAATAAGGCAGTATTGTGTTCTTCACACAGGTTATAGCAAGTTACAAAGGTGTAAAAGGGTTCATATCTGTGACTGAAATACAATTCAGGTAAAAGTGTGGCTATACTCTTGTGTATCTTCTTCAAACTACCTATGCTTCTATTTTTTATTGTAGTATGGATTTGAATATGCCAGATGCATTTATGGGTCATCAGAAGCTTATTTATAGTTACAAAAATAACATTCCATCTTTTCATCTTTCCATGATTGTTAATTGTTGTCACATTGTGTTTCATGTTAAGAGTATCTGCTATAATGGACTTATTTCATTAGCACTTTCTACCACTGGCCTAGCATAAGACTGAGAGGTGGCATTATCTTTCTATCCATGATAGACTATTTGTAGTTTAGTATTAGCATTTGTTAGGGTTCCAGTGCAATTCACAACATAGTAGTACATCCAAAGCAGTTGCTAATGAAGCTTGTATAGGAAGGTTAAGTGACTTTTGACTTAAAGTCATGATGCAAAGGTCCCCTTTGGCATGGAAGTACCTTTAGGCTATGGAAATAAATTTATTGTAAGACACAAGTGATATCACATTTTGTATCTAAAATACGCACATGGCAAAAGTGTACATTTTTGTGGTCAAGGTGATGCACTTCTTAAGAGCTTCTATGTGGTTCTAGATGTACAGCACTGCAGCTATTTCCTAACTACCCCACTAGACTGTCAGGGTATCATATGGTTTGAACACCTCTGCCCTCAGTTATTAATGGTCCTGACAGGGTCTTTGTTCCAGTTCCTTACCTTTGAGTCACCTTACCTGCTCAGGGTCCTGGGCTGACCTGCTAAGGGGAACACTGCTGTGCCGGTACTTTCTGTCTCTGATGGGAACAGTCAGTGTCCTGGGTTGTCTTTAGGGGCTACAGTTTTTCCCCTTTGAGCATGGATGTCCTTGCTACTAACTACTAATATGAGCTGGCTAAATTCAAAGGGGTGGCTTTTACGGTGTCTTGTTGGTGACTGCGGTTGTGACCCTTGTCCAACCCCATCAGCACAACTGACCACACAGGTGCGCATGGATGCCCATGATATGGGTTGGCTGAAGATGCATTATCAGTGACAGTGGTGTGCACATACCTCACTCTATAGAGTGACAGGTCCCTTGCATAGAACCTCTATTAAGGTGAGAGCAGGAAGTGCACTATATGACAGCCAGAGGCCTGTGAATGTCCTGCAGATTGCCTCACTTGGGATGTGTTCTTGCAGGACCTGATTGCACAGGCAACTCCTGACTGGTAAAAATCTCATGCAACCTAGGGCAAATGTAAGTAGCTGCACTGCTTAAATACAAAATTAAAGTTTTTGAAGGAAAATAGTCATTCTGATTACACATTTTTTAATGTAAAATGTGCATAGTTATCCCCAGTTGTCATTGTAAGGGAAAAACTGTTGACCCCAAACTTGACCCCAAAAACATGCTTTAGACACAAGCAAGGGATGCCTTGTATGCTCATCACTACACATGCAAACCTTAAAAAGCCCAGACTTCAGAGCAGCCACGGTCACTGGAAGGTGCTGGACACAAACTGACTAACCACGTCTTGGTCCGTAGACTACATGGATCCTGATCCCCATATGGACTAAAGCCCATTTATTTGCTTTTGCTTTTCCTGTATCTTTCTTTTTCTCTATTATTGAGGTAGCACTCTAATTTAACACTCTAATTTAACTAACTACATGTCTTAGATTAGTTTTTCAATGTATGTGACAAATAAACTCATTGATATCTTGATCTTGATATTTTACCTCACGCTAACTTTTTCTCTTCTTGACATTCTCCAATGCATAACATGCAGCCGATAGAGCCTATACATAACCTGTCGCCTACCGTTTGTCCGTTTCCCTATCAAGATCGCGTGCACGCAAGTTCGAATTCATGCATGTCAAAAATTATAGCCTATAGCTTATATGTAGCGAATGCCTAATCTCATCCTAAATAGTCTATTTTGGCAGTTGATTCGTGCTGTACCTGATTTAACCACTTGCTTTAAACGTAGCTTTGTCATTTGAAAGTGAAAGTGCGCTTTCCCCAATAGGCTATAAGACATGGCATGTAAATAAACAGTAGCCTATGACCGATTGACGCACGTAAAGCTCACAAATAGACGATCCCAACGTTGTTCATGTTTAAGTCTAGCATAGCCTTTGTTTGTAATTTCAGTATAAGCTGTAAAATGTAGTTTCGAAATACCTAACCTAACTGATACGTTCAGAAACATTATTATGTCTTTAGTGTTAGTGCATTAGATTTTGTGTTTGTCCTTACTTGTTATTTATGCGTGTGTTATGTAATGTTTGTCAAGTTTTGTGTTGGGCTCATTAAGCGCTTCTGAAAATGTGAAATGTGTCAAATTCTAATATATATTTTCCAAACTTTTTTACAGGCAAGGAAGTGTAAAAAGTGACGTGAAAATTGCTCATGCAAGCATTGACTGGGAGGCCATAAATCAAAAAAATGAAAAATTGTCCGAAGAGTTTGAAAAAGATGGATATAGGCTCACTAGTCCTGTCTCTGAAAGTAGTAAGGATCCAACCAGCGTTAAAATAAATTGATGTACATGCAACTAATTTTTTTTTACAATCAGTGATGCTCATATACTGCTGTTTCTCTCCAAAAAAGCTGAAGGATCTTTTTTAGGACAAGATGTCTACGCAGGAAAGGATTCTATGGAGCTAACATGCCAATCAAAAAGGGATACAGCAGTTCCCTCAGAATGGCGATTTAATGGGAATAAAATCCCGGGCAATACAAATGACAAATATGTAATTACATCCAACAAACTCACAGTAAACAAAGTTGCACATGCTGATTCAGGTATTTTATGTCATGTTGTTGTAATGTATTCTACAGTCTGTTAGCTAGGAATTAATCAATCCAAACTGTATGGTGAATGTTCATGATCATGCTGTACTCAGCACTCCTCCTCTCCTGCTCCTCTTGCCTGCTTTGTTCAATTAGGTCGTTACGAATGCATCTACACCAGACCCAAAGCACCACCTCTTATCTACTGGAATGAAGTAAAAATCAAACCAGAACCTGTGATTACACCAGATTTTTATAACAAGAAAGTTGCCTGTGGAGATCAAGTTAAGCCCAAATGCTGTGTGAGAGGAAGCCCATTCAAAGTCAAAATGCGTTTTAAGCAAGGTATTTAGTAACTTTTTTATTCTATTCTCCATTGCTTCTTTAATATTATGTTTTATGGAATGTGTTCATTATGCTTGTGTGAAATATAATTTTTCAGAATGCTGGTAATTCTTCTTTTAAATTCTTCATATTAAAGATATGTCAGAGTCAGAAGAAGGAGGGTGTGCTGAGTATACATATCTCACAGAGCCTGAAGACTGTGTCACTGGCAAGCTACTAATATTTACATGCAAATTAGATGCACCCGTAGAAAGAGAAATAAATATTTCAGTGTCTGTGCATCAAGGTGCATCAAGTCAAGGTATATTTCCTTTGTTTTTGTTGATTATGATGTTTGCATTTTATTTATCAGTGCGGCACAGTGTGAATACGGCAGTTACTGTGACTTTTTTCCAAAATATAGCCTACCTTTTATAAACTTTACAACACACGTTACTACAGTTCAAAAGTTAGAGCTGTCATCTGTTTGTATTTGTGCATGGTTCAGCTCAGACTTAGGCCAAGCAGAAGGATGTTTGAAATCATATTTTCATTAGCATTCCTTTATTATACACAGCTCTCTGCAAGTCTTAACATAGTGGCTTTTCTGCATGGTGTTGCACATTCAGACATGTATCCTGAATAGCACTAAGGTTAATTTGTTCATCTCTGCAGGTTCAACATGTCAAAGCGAAACGTATGGAGTTGGAGACAATGGAGACACTGTAGAGAGTGCCTGTGGGAATGGGAAAGTTGGTAAAATTCTGTATAGATGCAAAAATGGTAAATGGACATTTGAGCAAGACGACTGTGTCTTGGAGGTCATCAAAATCTTGGAAGAAGAATCACGGGTAATGTTTTGTGTAAATGAGATCCATGTTTTATTTTTAAGAAAATACAAATAATCATTATCAATACAATTAACAGGAGATAGCTTTTTGTCATTGGTCCATATTTTAATGAACGATATCTGTGGTATCCATTGAAGCTGGTTTGTAATCATTTATTTATTAGTTGGCTCTTTGTAATGCTGAAGAATTCTCCATTCACTTCAATGGACAGAACATTCTACGTTCTGATATTTCTTGATAACGGTTTGTTGCTAAGTAAGTAACAGACTGCTGTTACGGAAAGAACGTTGCCATCAAAGATTCTAGAATGTAGCGCTCGAGAATCTTTGATTGCTATAACCAATCTGCTGATCTGTAAGTTAACGGACCTCCACAGGCGTCAGGCTTAAATCACTGTGTGGGGAGTTATTCTTTGATAATGACTACCTCGCAGAACGTTATCCCTTACTTAACTGTGATTATTACTGTGACTATTATTTAACTATGAAGTAGATGTGGTAGAAACAAGTTTAAGTGAGCAATGCATTATAGGCCATTGGTTGTTTTACCATGTCTGGTTTTACCATTAATGTAAATGCAGGCTTACACACTCAATATTGGAAAGATTGCCTACCCATTTGGTGGCCTGCAAACACTCTCAGTACATAATTTGGTCTATCTTGAGCAATTTTCTAAAGTTCATGTTAATGTTCATGCTTAATTGACATAGAATGGAAAATAATTTTTTCCTTGGCTTTGATGAATTTGAGGTTGTGCATGCCCAAAGAGCTACTATTAACCTGAGGCATGGGTGTGCCCTACTTCATATGAAAATCTTGAAATAGCAACTAAAACATGGACAAATATCACAAATCGTCAGATATTACAAAGCAATTGTAGTTCATTTGTGGTTGCCAAAGAGGGTGCCATTTAGTCAAAAAGACCATTTCAATACCCAGCTTAAATATGAGGAGGGGTGGAAATAAAAGTCAGCATGGGCAAGCGGCATCTGGTCCTGCAGCCAATGTGGCGCTGGTCACAGACCCGCCTGTCACACTGGGGGTACGAAGCAGCGAAGGCGTGGGGTGGTGGGTGAGGGTGGTGAGGGTGGGTGAGCCATGGAGACAACCTTGATCATAACCCAGGCGTCTCCCCACCTTGATCTCCGGAGGAGTTGTTTTCCAGCAATTAGGGAGGCTGAAAGCAGATAGGATTGGGGTTGTTTGGGTTTTAGAGGATTTTTCAAACCTCTCTATGTCCATACTGGGCTCCGATTTTGGCCAACTCCTTTAGTGAAGCAGTAAGTTTCTCCATGATGGTATCCATCGCCTTGAGCTTGTAATCCATTTTGCTGTCCTCAGCCACAGCTGTTGTCGAATAAGGGGAGTACCAGCACTTATTTTTTTCCACTTTAAAGTAAATACATCAGTCTTACATGTGTAAGATGAGAGTATGTGTATACTGTATGTGAGAGTATGTGTATACTAGCCAATGTATGATTTACATTTACAGTTGTCATACAGGTAGCAATCACACAGTACTATAGTAGGTGGCATACCTCTTAGGCAGGGTTAATGCAATCCTTTAAGTGGAAAAAAATAGGTGCTGGTACTCCCCTTATTCGACTGTTGCCAGGTAAAGTCTTATTTTTTTATAAAAACATAAAAAGTCCCAGTACACTAGAGGCAAAAATTGAGAAGTGGCAGTACCGTACTGGTGTGTAGCGATCCACTTAAAGCACTGGGTTAATGGTAAAAACAAACAAAAAAAAGCATGTGTCTCTCATATATCTGAAACGGCTCACATGAACTAAATACAGCAATAGTAAATTGTTATCTTTCCAGTGTTCAAATGTTTTACATTCCTGTTTTCAGGCATTTGGCATTTGACTTTTTTTCCCATTGTTCTAATGTTTCTAATCTCTGATTTGAATCAAGAGAAATATTTTAAATGTGTTTCCACTGTAGAACCTAAATGGAGAGCGTGTTTCCAGCTTTGTTAATGAGCTCAGTAACATCACAAGTCAGAACTTCAAAGATGTTGTCTCTTCAAAAGCAACTATTACCTCTATTGTGACCATACTTGACAATATTGCAACGGTCTCCAAAACGATCATAGTGGACAAGGAGGTTATGACGGTATGGCGTTTTGAATTGTGAAACTTGTTTTTTATTTACTGACAACCCAAACAAAATAATAGTGCTTCCTGTTAAATTGATCTGCATAGGTAACCACCACCAAAGACTTTTTCTTACCCATGTTTCAACTGTATTTTTTCAGGATTTCCTTGGCACTGTGGCTGTCATTGTCTCAAGTAATGCAAGTAAAATCTGGATTGAACTGAATACTGATGCTAATGCAGCTCGTAGAAATGTCAACTCCAAACTGTTGCTTTCAGTGGAGACAATGACAAAAAGGCTCTCAGAAAAAGACACATTTGAGATTGTGACAGATACTCTTTCTCTAAGCAAATCTGTGGTGACTGCAGCTAATAGTACACTCACAACAAATACATCTGAAATTCACATTCCTGCAGCAGAGCTGTCTGATCGAACTTCAGTCGCGCTCATTGAATTTTTTACTCTTGACAAAGTCATGTCAAACAGAAATTCTAAAGAGGATACTGTAAATTCCACAGAATTCAGAAATTGGATCAATGCCAATATTGTTTTGGTCAACACAGATAAAAAAATTGATAACATTTCTCTCACCCTCAAGAAGATCAATAATGTCTTGGTAAACCCACTCTGTGTCTTTTGGAACTTTGAACTGTTCAACAACACAGGTGGATGGGATTCATTTGGGTGTGTTCTGAAGTTTAATACCACATGCGAGTGTAATCACACAACCTCTTTTTCTATCCTCATGTCTCCATATGTACCAACTGAATTTCAAAATACCCTGGAACACATCACATACGCTGGAATTGGAATATCACTTGGTAGCTTGGTAATCTGCCTTATCATTGAGATAATCGTTTGGCGTCCCTTGACAACAAATGACACTGCATACATGCGACACGTCTGCATTGTGAACATTGCTGTGTCCCTCCTGATTGCTGACATCTGGTTTATCGTGGGAGCAGCAAAACAAAATGTCATCAATGGGCTCTGCATTGCTGCTACATTTTTTTCCCACTTATTTTACCTAGCAATGTTCTTCTGGATGCTGATATCTGCCCTACTGCTCCTGTACCGCATTCTGTGGGTCTTCTCACACATGCCCAGATGGGTCATGTTGCTAATTGGCTTCTTCGTTGGCTACGGTGGCCCTATCATTACAGCAGTGGTTACCGTGGCATCGACAGCTGGACACCATGGCTACGTCAACTCAAATGGCATATGCTGGCTCAAATGGAATCAGACCAAGGCCATGCTGGCTTTTGTGATCCCTGTCTTGGTTATTGTCTTCATCAACTTTTGTATCATGATGGTGGTCTTGGTGAAGATGGTGAAAAGAGGTGTCGGAGATACTGCTCAGAACGATGAAAAACACAACCTAAAGGTCATTGCAAAATGTGTGGCCATATTGACTCCACTGTTTGGCCTAACCTGGGGATTTGGCATTGGCATCTTCTTCAACCCAGATAACAAAGCCCTTCATATTGTCTTTGCACTGCTGAATTCTTTACAAGTAAGGCTTGCCGTTTGTATACATTATTATGTTGACCGACTACACAAAATCTAGAAATAAGTTTATGAACCTTGTTTTGTATTGTGTTCTCTCATCTTATATGTGTTTCTTGTCAAAAGGGTTTCTTCATCTTGGTGTTCGGGACTCTCTTGGATAATAAGGTCTGTAATGCCTCCAAATGTCAATCAAATCCCTCTCTTGAAATAGAACAGCTCTTATTATGTTTTTGAATTCATGAATTTTGAATGAAGGGTGGATTTTGAGAGCAAAAGGTTTGATAAAATAATTGACTACTCTAAAGGTTACTTTGCGTAACCCCAGTTCTCTTGATAGCATGTGTGTCTCACTATGGGATACATCCCATTCAATAGGCCAATATGCATCTGACCTCTTAACACCGGTCCATAGACAACAGATGGACTATAGCCATTTTGGCTACTTCTGGTACATTTACATTATATTTTTATTAATGTGCACTGCCCACGTCAAATAAACCATAAATAGATAAATAAGTAAATAGATAGATATTTCTATTGAGGCTTCTGAGTGAGCCTCTCGGGAGTTTGAGGTGTTTGAGAGAGAACTTTGTATTGCATTTTTTTTTTTACAGCAGGTTGTGCTTGTAAGTTTAAATAAAAGTGCTAATTTTGTTGTCTTTTTCTATGCCAAGGTTCGAGCTGCTCTAGCCAGAAAGCCAATGCGCTCCGTTTCCGGATCTGGACAAACAAGAGTAAGAATACATTTAACAAACAAAAACAATGGGCAAGAAAAATAAAAAGAAATTTAACTTTAAGGATAAATCTAAATGTGGGGATTTATTTGTGTTGATGTTTCATTTTGTAATTTAACATTGTAAGTTGCTTAAGTAAATTGTGTAAGCTTATGATTGTTAAGCTTGTTATTCACCTAAGCTTGTTATATTGTATAGATTTTCAGTTCAGTATTGTATAGATTTTCAGTTCAGCCTATTTTATGTACAGTTAAGTAGAGAACGCATCCTTCTGACATGTCTTTGACATTGTCTTTCTACTTCTCCTTTATGGAGCAGTTTAGTAATATCCCTGCTGGATGTAAAATAATACACGTCTACTTGTGTACTTACTGTCTCCTGTAGAGCACAAGCGCTGGAGCATCTTCTAGTGGTTTCCGCATCTTTCAAAGGGCTAGAGTGAGAAGTAAGAGAACCCTATTATTATTATTATTATTATTATTATTATTATTATTATTATTATTATTATTATTATAATAAAAGGATAGTGTCCTAATCTGCAGTTTAATTTTGGAGTCCCAGAAAACTGTCAACAATCACTAATAATCATTTTTGCTTTTGTAGGGCCATACAGAATTGCTGTCTCATCAAACCACTCCACCTCTTCTGATTCTTCTTCCAATCTCTGACAGTTTAAAGCCTTTCATTCTGCTGTGCCACCTAGCTGTTAATCCACAATAGGGACTCAATTAATGGCACATACCTATGAAGTAGTCTATAATGCTTGATGAAGGTCCTGTTTGTTAAAAAAGACATCAATGAAAATGCACTATAGTTTAGGGTTGCCAGTTTGATTCCCAACCAGTAGACCATGACCAAAGTTCCCTTGAGCAAGGGACCTAACCCTTTGCTGTTCCCAGGGTTCCACTGTAACAGTGTTAGTGTGTGCTTTTCTTTGCTGTGTGTATTTCACTAATTCACAATTAGGATAAGTGCAAAGACCACATTTTCCACACAGGATCAAAAGAGTATATATACTTATTCAATATAACTTTTTAAAATGTCTGTCACTCCTTACCTCTATAATTTCCTCTGCTTAAAATGGTACCCTGTTTTGTCATCATGACATGATCAAAACTATGGTACTTGCAAATGTGTGCATTCCTTAGTCAGGTCAGTTATAGGTAGCCAGGCCAGCAATTTCTCATTTAGCTTCACCACTGCATCAGGAATCTGTCTGTCTGCCTAGGTTCACACTGTCTCTGAACTGTGCGGGCTAATCAGTGAACAGACAGAGGGCTGAAAGCCAAACGTTGAATTCAAGTGGTGCGTTCCAGCATGTAACCTGTCACATCCAAACAATAGTGATTGGTTGAAGCAGACATTATCTGCCCACCGTGGAGCGAACTTGTGTGAATGAACAGGTTTCAAGCACTTATTACAAAGTAAAACGACAAGAAAGCGTGTTTGCATTGTTTGCACTGTAAACGTGTAGAGAATACTGTTGTTAAATGTGCTCAGAGAACATGTGTTATGAGGAACAATTTAATGTAATTATATTCTTGTATCTGTATGCTTCATCGTAAAATGCTCATGACTTATGAATCATCACTGCAAAAATTTTATTCACAGGACAAATAAATGTTAATTTTCTCAGAAACAGTGCAACATGCACATTTATATTTTGTATATTTTTATTATTTTATAATCCGTATAATATACGGATACTAATAAATATCCTGGCTGTAAAATGTCTGTAGCAAAGAATTTTACAGACAGCTTGGGAATGGACAGTAGAGGGCACTGATAACTGTCTCTGAGGTTTAGTAAAGGAATAGCCTAGTCTGGGTAGAAATGCTTTAAACGATTTGGGTAGAAACTTCATAAGGAAATCATCTGGGATATGTTGAAATAGTGACAAAGAATATATAGGAGTTCTGCAGCAAAGAGAGCAACAATCAGCAAGTTCAAACAGAAAAACTGATTTAATTGACAGCAGTGTCTGCACCATGTACCAATCTTAGCGCCAAACTGACTCTGGACTTGAATCTGACCATGGATACCATACCATTTCTTGTGTCTGTTCTCCTTGTTTCTTGACAAACTTGATTCCCAAAAAAAGAGAAGAAGAAGCCGATTAAATCACCTGCACATTGTGGAGAAAGGGTATTCTGTAAGCATGTTTTTATAGTAAGTGCTTTTTGGGACTTAAGTGCACTCTGGTCCATTTTACACAACACCAATTCTCAATTTCCAGTATTATCATGCCAGAAATGCTTATCTTTCCAGGTTATTGTTTGAATCAATAATTCTGTAATAACATAATTAAAGTAGTGAGCCAAGACTTCAGAACACCTTTACAGTACTTTGTAATTGCATGTCTTAAGACTTCAGAACACCTTTACAGTACTTTGTAATTGCATGTCTTAAGACTTCAGAAAAAAACCTTTACAGTACTTTGTAAACATTAATTTAAACCTCATCATTATCACAAAAATATCAGCAGACCAGTATGCAGTCATGCGTAGTCATGTTCTGTGGTAGGAATATGTTACTAGATATACTATGACAAATAACCTTGTTTACTGCTTATCTACTGACAGAAGCATCAGTGAATCACTCAGGGACATTATCAGGAAGGATACAAATTTAGTTTCATTACAGTTTATCACAACATTTTTACAATGAAACATTTTGTGTAATGCAACACAGGTTTCCTGTAGGTTTTTTGGCAGAATCAGATTAAATAAGTTTCTCTGTCCGAACCCCAAAGATCTCGTGGAGGAAATCCTATTGGCTAGCCAGCAGTTCAAAGCTGGCTAGGTATGTAATATGGAAATATCCTTCATCACTTCTGGAACAGAACCTGAAACTGTTTCATGACTGGGAGGGAAGGGAAATATGGCTGTGACTTGTCACTAACTGATACAAATCATCACTGCCGTTATTCTGGTACGGAAATATACAATGGGCTAAACTCTGAGTGGATGCCATCTGCTACTGCACCGTGTCAAAATGCAAAGTGCTTGCCTACTTTTACAGGTATTGTCACTGAATTTAGTCCACTTTGCATTGTAGTAATTTGAATGAATGCTTGACAAATTATCCAATCATGCAGTGACCTACCTGATAGAAATAGGAGAGATATGAGAGATAACTGTAACTGTAAGTAATACTGCAAGAGAAGACTGCATGAAAATCTTTCTATTAAATCAACACGTTTTCAGATGTATTGTTGTTGTTGTTGTAATAAAAGCAACAACAATAGTTCCCAGTAGTGCCAGCTTATGATTCATAACACACATCCTGTGCCCTCAAGTGCAGCATGTCTCAGCTATCTCTGACTGACCTGCTTTTTAAATTTTAAATTGTGTCCAAATGTAAGCCTGCAGCAGTTTCAGTGTCAATGGGAGAATGTGCTGTCATGCCCATTTAAAAAGTAGTAGGCCTAGTTGTAGAAGTAGTGGTAGTAGTAGTCATTTATTTATCGAGTGCACTTATTGTACACGGAGAGCACCTGAAAACCTTTATTTGAACTAATTAAAATAAACAATAAACAAACAGAAACAAGCAACAAAATACAAACAACAAAAGTACCGTACTTCATTTGGAAAGGCATCTTATGTTGTCCAGTTGTCCTATGAGGCATAAAGTAATCTGAACTGAGCTAATCTGAGCTGCCAATCTCTGTGCCTGCTGCCCATCTGCTGCCCTCAAGTGCAGCATGTCTCAGCTATCTCTGAGATTAGTTTTTACCCAGTCATCTCTGGGTTTAGTTTTGAGCTGAAAGAGAGTCTTCTTGCTCTCTCTCTCTCTCTGTGATAGCCTTTTTTCCCCAGCATAAAATGACATAGTTGTACGTACCTGGACAATTAAACACCTACATAAATTTAATCTTTTTCTCTATTTCAGACAAGTTTGACATGTTGAAGGACCATTTGGCCAATACATTTTTCAGTAAAGTGTATCCCTTGGCTTGTAGTTGGCTTTATCGTGAGAATATACCATGAGAAGAAGTAGGCTGTTTTAGTCAAAGTTCAAGAAATGACTGTTCTCTGCTCCCACCTTCTACTGTCATGTCAGATCCATAAAGGTTAAAGAGTTTGTTATTGCTTTATACTTTTGTGTGTGTGTGTGTGAAAGAACGGGGGGGCAATGCCAATGTTGACCATTCCTCTGTTATTCATATTATTGATACAGTGATGGTGGCAGCACTCCATCAGTGGCAACTCGGGCGTTTGCAGTCCAACGTTGGCAGAACATATTTCACACGTGGGAGGACTGTTCTGCCTGGTGAAATCTGTTATTCACCCTATTTTGTCCTAAGACTCACGAGAGATTTTTTGCACACATGCCAACTCGTGCTGAGGGAAATTTCAAAGTAGAGAAAAATCTTATGTAAAGAGACAGCAACAAAGATCAGGCCCAGAGCCATCTATATTTGATTGCCATCAAATACAGTTGTCAAAACTGGCTTAAAGTCATGACACAGAATTCTAGTCTGCCACCAATAATACAGTACAGTGCAGGAAAAATGTACTAGGCTAAAATCTTGGCTTCACTATTCAGGGTTTCCCTTATCAGTAAAACTTGTCAGTCAAAGTCAGTTTAGCCTCATGGCTCGTATACAACAGAAATGAGTTTTTTGGGGTGTTTGTTATTCATACATGTTTCCATGATGCCCATATGTTTTTCATTTCTTAAGGTAACAGTCACGTAGTCATTGTATCCTTTTATTACATCAGGATGTACCAAGGAGTTGTATTGTAAAAGCAGTTTTTGTAGCATCTTATAGGCCTACATGCAGATAACAGTTAAAATGCAATACAATGTATGATATAAATGTGCAAAGTTTGGCCTTGGTATTGAGAAAATATCTGAATCTAAATTGAAGGAGTCGGACCTAAAGCAGGAACAAGACATGTAGCGAGGTTCTGTGTGCTCTGGCTGTCCAAGGTTTCGTTAGACTAACAGGGAACTGAGAGCCACTGCCAAGCCACTTTCCTACTCATGGTAAAACCCTGTATAACCACTAACAAACCCTTAATACTGTCTATCAAGTTAATTTCACCATGCTATGCCACAGTGCAATTTTAATGAGGTCCACAGAAGATATGAAACAAAACCAACCAAAACACAACAGCAACAAAAAAACCCACAGCTGGCCACTTCACAGATCACTTCTGTGGACGTTTTCCATTTTCTACACGCCTTGGCCTGACTTCATTCTGATGCTCCTTCTCTGTTTGTCATTTTAACTTTACACTCGATGCTTTATATTAGATGCTGAATATTTTGTAAGTTTCCGTCAAAAAAAAAAGTATTCACGTGGGAAACAAACTTTTTATCGTAAGTGTGGGCTTGGTCACCGTTATGCTAACCTTTTGTGAGTTTGTGTGTATGTTTGTGTGTTTCAAAGGGGGGGTGGGTATTGGGCTTGTGCAGATTTTCTTATGGTAATTTGCAGGGTGAAATTTGGTGGAATTTTTGAATGAATTCATGGGACCATCTGAACACAGCTGCTGCCATAACTGGCTCCATACAGTAAGGGGAAGCACCTCATTGCACAGTGAACCGTGAAGACACTCAGTGTGGGGGCTAGAATGATGCAATGAGCAGCCATGGTTTATCACCTATTTTTGTTATGGCATAGAGAAAAGTGTTAGTAGTTTGATTCTTGATTCTTGATAATCCTCATTTTTCATATGTTTTTATATGTTTAAACAATTTAATATTTATAGTCCATTTATGGTAGTATAGCCCAATCTAGAGCAGTGCCAAGCTATATTATATTTTACTTTTCATAGTGCTGTAATATAAATCAATAAATAAATGACTGTGTTCAGCATTAAATTGACAGTTATCTAACATTTTATTGAACTTTGTCACTAAAGAGAGCTTTTGTGCACAACCTTGCACTTCAGATCATACCTAAAAGAATAATTATTCAGCTGCTAGGATGCCCCCCATGATGTGTTCTCATGCAAAGTTTCCACTGACCATGTGACTTCCAGTCTGGTGTCACTTACCCTGTGTTTATCAGAAACCACATCAGACACAGCTAATTAGGCAGGACAGACTCTCACAAAGTAGCATTCGAGAGAAAGTCTGTGGCAAAGAGAACAAGTGTGTGAAAGAGAGAGAGAGAGAGAGAGTGAGAGAGAGAGAGAGAAAAAGAAAGAAGAAAACAGGCATCGCTCATTTACAAAACACTGATCAGAACACGCTTCATCACTCTAGTGTACATATTAGGACACAAACACACACACACACACACACACACACAAACAGAGAGAGGCACTACGCATACAGAAAGCAGAAGTTAGAAGAGGAAAGCCGTGTTTTTTCTCAGCAACGAGGCTGGTATGGCACAGGGCTCTGACAGTAACGACACCAGCTACACCAGGTCACCTTCGCCGGGCAGCACACGGGTAAGAGGCTGATTGCTCTGTTTGAAGTTGGCAGCTCTGATATCATCTGTGAGGAAAGGCTGATTGCGCTTCTTTGCGCTGTTCCGTGAGGTGTTTTTAGCTGTTAAAAAACATGTGAAAGTAGGTAGACTCAGCTATTTGTCAAATGTTTGGGTTATGAAAAGAGATTTCCATTACTACTAATGTATAGAAGAATGGGAAACGAAGTTAGTTGTTCAGTTTATTTAGTACAATTTGTTGTTCCAACTAGGACTGGTATTTTTCTCTGTCTGTGTGCTAGTTGCAATTTTCCATTGAACTAAATGTGGTCAAGATGATATGTTGAATGGGAGTAGGTTGAGGTTTCACCCAGCCACAGCTGATATAGTTTTCTATTTCTGTGTATGTATTCTATGTCCAATTCAATTATGTGCATTATGGGAATTAGCCAAGAGTCCCAATCTTAGTTTTGCATCACACCAGTTTTTTTTTTTACATGCTTTTGGAAAAACTGGCCCCACAGTAATAAGAGCTTTGTAAGTATTTTGATTTAAATATACCTCATTACAGAAACCAACCTCGGTTGCACTTCTTGATTTACCTATGGTAAAAACTGGGAAACGCATGCTACCCTCAGTCAGAGGTTTGAAACAGTGTGCCACACTGGCACGTAGGAGCTTTCTGGTAGTCAAACAGCAATCCAACAGCATGTACTGTTGCATGGTGACTGATTCAATGAGATACACCCTGTTTCAGGTCATTGAAACACCATTTTATGTGGTTTCAGAATAACTAAACCGTTAGCTTCAATCCTGAACCAACATTAATTTTAGTTCACAGAGACAGACCTAGGTCTATGCACTCTCTTCGTGGCACACACACTGGAAGCTTTGAATAAAGCACTGATGCTTTACCAATACAATGGGGAGATGGTGGCGTAGGTGGTCGAGGCAACCGGAGGGTTGCAGGTTCGAGCCCCACTCTGCCAGACCCCATCAAAGTGTCCTTGAGCAAGATACTGTACCCCAAATTGCTCCTGGGGGCAGGTTGGCACCTTCCATGGCAGCCTCCGCACCGGTGTGTGAATACATGTGT
Organism: Tenualosa thibaudeaui; assembly: GCA_027481765.1. NCBI lineage: Eukaryota > Metazoa > Chordata > Actinopteri > Clupeiformes > Clupeidae > Tenualosa > Tenualosa thibaudeaui. Next base: position 1,897,816 of record JAIFZK010000001.1, on the reverse strand, counting down.
GTGAATGGTTGAATGTGAGGCATATATTGTAAACCGCTTTGAGTAGGAGTAGAAAAGCGCTATATAAATGCAGTCCATTTACCATTTAACCCTCCTTCAAGTTCTGGGAACTGGAATTTAGTTCTAAAGCATGTGTGACTCCATGACTTTACTGACAGAAAACTGAATGAGAGCTCAGGCTGAATAGCTGGTCAGTTAATTATGGACAAGAGACAAGAACACAAAGCTCACATGTTCACACATGTAGTTTTGTTATCTATCATACTGAGAACTCAGAGGGAATTTCATCTGACCCATGCTTTGTGGATGCAAGTCCGTCATGCATGCATACAGTTCACAAGAAAAACCTCACCTTCTTTTCCATCTTTCACTATCATTACATACTGGGATACTCTTGGCAAAGAAATGTCAAAATTCTTAATGAATTAGAGAGAACTGCAGAAGAACTGGCAACAATATCCTCAAGACATGTCTAATATGACATGGTTAGAAGAAGTGTTGTTCAGATCCTACCATTTTTCTCGTCCAGCAATATTCTGCCAGGAGAAGTCTGTACTTCGATTTAGGAAGTGTCTAGACAGACTGTGGAGAAAGTATGTGTGTGTGTGTCTGTCTGTGTGTGTTTGTGTGCGTTCCTCTCTAACTGTATGTGACATGAGTCTGTAACTATGTGCCTGTGTGAATTGTGTGTTTGCAACTTCACAGGGCTCCCAAGACGACATGAGGAAGGTGATGAGGAGGGAGAAGAATCGTATCGCCGCTCAGAAGAGCCGGCTACGGCAGACCCAGAAGGCAGACAGTTTGCATTTGGTAAGAGGCTCAGCCACTCCAAAAATCTCCCCGGCAATCCTGGGCGCAAGGCATCTTTATGTTTCAAGGATTACACCCATGTTTCAAGGATTACAGTTCAGGGAGAGAATTGAAAAATATTTTATCCAATATCACAAAGCACAGCAGGTAGGAAGGGTAGTGTAAGAATACTGATCTTGTTGAAAGATGAACATGGGGTGTATTGGCAAATAAGTAATAAGTAATTGGCATTATGAATAGGATTCCTGAGAATATTTCAAAACATGCAATCATAATTTGTGTACACCTTCTACGTAGACATTTGAGAATACAAAAATGATTATTGGGGAGAGGTACAGTTTGAAGGGAGTGGTGTGAAAGAGGGCCACCAGTTAGTCACTCGGCATCTGTGCAGGCTCCACAAGTGATAACTGCCTGGATACAAGTCCATTATATTTACATGGTGCAGACTTGACCATGTGGCGATGTGTCATGGCTTCTGTTGCATTTCACACCCAGGATATGGTGTGGGCCATCTCTGCCTCTCAATTTGGCATTAATTATCATGTGTGGGTGCCTTGCCGGTCACCTCCAAATGAATAGAGAAAAAAAAGAATCTGTACAGAGGATGACTGATTCAACAGACTTTCTGCAAAATGTTTGGCTGATTTTACTCAGAGCTCTTTCCTCTCTTCTCCTGCACTGTTTGATTCAAAGAGGCCAACACGTGACAGGTAGCTCGCTTAAGCTGAAAGCAGTCAGTTTCATTTTAACCTCGCTGCATTCATTGACTGCAGAAGGGGTGTTCTTCGGTCACCTTTCACTCTTGCGAAAGGGAGGCGAGATCTATATCCGTTAACAACTTCAAGACTGACTTTGTGGTTGTTGACACAGAGAGAGAGAGAGGGAGAGAAACAGAGAGAGAGAGAGAGAGAGAGATGGCGGTGGGGGGAGGGGGAATTGCTAACATTGTGGACAAAGCTAGATTCACATCCAGTAGTCTAAAGATTGCACTCTAAATACATGTTCTTCCCCATTCAAATGAAACTGGAAATGAAATAAAGGACATGCCCTTCACAGAGTGTCATCATGGGTCTTTAATACATTTAATGTATGTTGCTATTTATCAGAAATAGCTGGATGTGTGTTAGCTAAACCATGTTAATGGAGAAAGCTAGACTCATACCCAGTAGTCTACAGATGGCACTCTAAATACATGTTCTTCCCTATTCAAATGACAATGGAAACGAAAAGTACACATTCAGATATGGTCATCATGGGTGCTGTACATTTAATATAAATATATATAAATATAATTAAAATATCCTTATTCATTCATGTGTCAAAAGAAATATGTATTCAATGCAAGTTATGGTTTTAGCTACTAAAACCTTCAGCATAGACTTAGGCCATCAACTTTTGCTGATGCAAGTCTTGAAAGGTCACTTTCTCACTCATCTTACTGATCATCATCAAGCATCATCCTGCTTGGCCAGTTCACTAAATGTCAATTTAACCAACACTAGATGGTTTCCATCGGAATAAGCTTATCTGCTTGTCTCAGTTATGAAAGATATTATATAGCTATAGCTGGTATTGAGTTGATTATTATTATTATTATTATTATTGAGAGACAAGCATATTTACAGGAGTAGTTCTCTCCTTTCTGCCACTGATAAATAGCAGATGTGTTTTAGTGGGATCCTCAGAAACTGGTATATTAAGTGTAATTTTGTGTGTGTGTGTGTGTGTGTGTGTGTCACCGTGTCATAGCCACACTTGATAAACAGGAAGCTGAAATTTCCCTCCCTGTGACATGTTTCCTGAGTTGTACTTTTTCAAACGAATTGGTTTTCTCTCTCGCTCCTTCTCACTCACTCTCTCAGTCTCTCTTTGGCGTAAATGAGGCCTTGCAGTCGACTGTGGGTCGTGGGCGCGCGATGGGACGTGTAGCTCGTCATTTCTTGTAAAACCTTCTTGGCTGCAGTCGTGGGCCGTATTTGGCTTTGTGACGCGAATGTCGGGGCTTACCCAGGTCTATCTCTGACAGTAAGGTTAGCCTGCACATACCATTTCCCGTGGCTCCAATCGCACACAAACACGCAGCCCTTTTGCAGAAGTTCCCCCAGCACAGCCCTGTTTTTCCAACACCTTTGACAATACGCCAATTACCTTAAACACTACTAATGAATTTCTAATGAATTCCTAGTATCAGATTACATTACAGAACACATTACATGAAACCTACAAATAACAATGTTTAATGCAGATAGTAAGAAGAGGTGGCTGTTTCTGTGGTTAAAATCATTCCATTCAATTAGTTATTTATTAACCTGATGCTTTAACACCTTTGTAGCAAGTGATAGACCCTCTTTTGCATAATACTTTACTTGACTTTGCATACTTCAGTGCAACAGTGATATATGACCCAGTTTGCTAGTGGATTGGACTGATTGTGACAATTATTATTATAATTATTTAGTTTATTGCAACCTGCAGGATAGACTTACTGTAGAACAGAAATAACTATACAATAATCTGCACTGAAACAGGTGTTCCGCTTGGCACAATGTAACAGAGATGGCAAACTTTAGTAAATACTTTTCATACACAAGCGGAAATATAGATAATTGTGCAAAAGAAAGACTTCAGTAATGGTCGAAGTATTGACTTGACTTCTCTCTACTCAAGTAACACTGACTAAGTGCAAAACCTAAAATGCACTGAAATGTACAAGTATTAACATAAAAAGGTTCTTCTAAAGGTTCATTTGGTGAAGGAAGCAGGCATCTGCAGCCTACAGATATTCCAGTTTAATCACTGTAATAATCTTCAACTTTCCTGATGGTGTTTCATGAAAGCTTAAAGATTTTTACCATGTGTTAAATTTTTAAAAATGATGTAAGGGTTTTTTCACATTTTTTGACGAAGAAAAAGCAAGAAAAAGTCTTTTACATTTTTCTACATTTCCTTTCAAAGCAATCAACAAACATGTTTTCTGTCATATTCTGTTGTTGATGTCTGGAAGGCACACCATTGCTTTGAACTGAAAATATCCTTCAACTTCCCTCAAAAACAAAAGCTTTTTTAATGTAAGGAGTAAATGTACTGGTGTTTCTATTAAATATGCAGAGAGTAAAAGTCAAAGTTTTAGAAATACTGAAAATGTTAAGTATTTGGATTTTGTTACTTTCCATCTCTGCAAGGCAAACACTGATTTGTCAACACTATAGTAATGACAAAATAATTTATTTTCTATTTGTAACAAACCCAATGAAGTACAAAATAGTCTGAAGCCTGAAAAAAACAAGTTTCTGTATGGTCAAGTAGGGCTATATATTACATTCTTTGAGTATTTGTATCATGATTACACTTTTGGCTTCACCTGTGCAATGAAGGGTCTGATTTTAAAGAGCATCAGCAGTCACTAACCCGTCTTGTTCTGCATGCTTGTGTGTGTACCCCATGCTTGTGTGTGTACCCCAGGAAAGTGAGAACCTGGAAAAGGAGAATGCTGCCTTGAGGAAAGAGGTGAAGAGACTTCGGGAGGAAGCAAAGTATCTGACTACGGTCCTGAACAATCACGAACCCATGTGCACCGGCCTAAACTCACCCTCCTCTGATCTCCTCTATGGCACTCATCATGGCGGCTACCACCAGCACATTGCAGTTCAGCACTACCCACTCTGACCATGGGGTGATGCTAACGAGTCATGAAGTGTCACCTTTTGATGGAAAAGGTGAGGTTGACCAGATTGAACTACCACTTGGATGCAAATAAGAGGCTTTTTGACAGAGCCCCCTAAGACATTGTGTTGAATCAGTGTCTTTCTCAAATTACTGGTTTCCACAAAATGACAGCTGATGAGTGTTACTAGTTGCATATTCTGCAAATGAGAAAGAAAACCATCGTTTACAAATTTTTACAATGAATGTATAAAAGTACTTTATGTATCAATAGAACTTTGTATACTGGACAACTTACACCGAGTGCAATTATGATTGTTAATAACAATATAAGAATAGCATGTTCTGTTACTGTGTCACTTCTAGCCTACCTTTGTGTGCCCTGTGTGAAATATGTATAACGGTTCTTCAGTGGTGAAGGTCATGTAATGTTCCTTTTTGAATCTGAAAGGATATCTGTATGTATCTGATGTATATCTGATGCAGAGATTTTTTTGTCTATAACAAAAAAAGCAAAGCAAATACAGAGACTGTATTTTGTGAAGGTATAGCCCGCTATTCTAACCCACACTTTCAGTGTTGTGAGTTTCGTGAGATATTCATGCCATTGTATGACACTCATGACACACAATGCACACAAACACACACGCATACACACACACAGTCTATGTGGAGGAATAAACAATTGTGTCTCAGTTTGAAAAGAGACACACAAAGAAGAGGTGTAATTTGATTGGTTCCACCAGTTGCTGGATAAGGACAATCTTTCATCAGAATTTTGGGCTGTGGCCTACTTTTCATGATAGAAAAATGTTACATGCCAAATTACTGTTTAAATATAAGCAAAACTAGACTGGGTGAAAAGACAATTTAAACTATTTCAAATGTCATTCTATGTTCAGTATTTTTTGACCCCTCTAATGTTTGAATGTAAAGTCATATAGGCCTACCATCCTGTTTTTTTTTCACAACACATGCTCTCAATATTCCATCTTAATATTTTTTTCCACTTTGAAAACTTTTGTGCTGTTGCTTATAAATGAACTATCTTTGGACCTGTATTTTGTAGTCTACTTTTTGTTTATGCGAGTGTATGTAGAGCTGTCCATAAGACAGGGGAAACAGGGGATAGGGAAAAATGGGCTTTTTGGCCACTAACAGCATCCGATTATGCTTCTGCTATTGTAAAATGCTGTGGTAAATCCCTTGATAGGAAACAAAGGCCCAGCAGAGGGCGCCCCAATACAAACGACTACGCACCAGCCAAAGATGAGGGCAAAGGCTGCTGCCTTCCCTGGTTTACTGATTTCTTTGATAGCCTTTGGCTAGTGGGATATTGTGGAAATAGTCTTGTTTGAGCCTTTATATTGCAAATCTATACAACCTTACACAAAAGTGAAACCATTTACATTTAGGCATTTAGCAGACGCCTAAATGTAAATTTGGTTTTGCTATTATCGATTGGAAAGGAGAATAAGTCACAGAAATTAACTAAATATTTTGAACTTAAAAAGACTATTGGGCATGTCTTATTGGACTAGTAGCCTTGTCTACTTGTTAAGTTGTCGAAACAATTCATTCATTACTAGTGGTACAGGATCTATTTAACCACATTGGTGACATTTCATTGGGTGAAATAATCACATGAGGTGGTGCCACCAATACATTGGTTCCTTCTGACATTTCGAACAAAGTAGGCTTGTGCGTGGTCCGCACTTGAAACCAAACCGGGTATGGTTCACGGTCAGGAGAAGAAAGGCAATTTTTGAGAAAATGCTCGATTTTATTGATAACCTCATGAGCCAACATCCGATAGTATTACGATGAGGACTATAACTTATTTTATTAAGTTCATTTGTCGAGCTAGCCATTAGCAATTACGCTAGCTAACCAACTTCTGCTTTTGCTTGCTCATGTGCCGACTGTGTGGTGTCTACGTTAGGCTGTCTACGTCAACTTATTGACCTGGGTAACTTGTTTTTTGTAGGCCTATATAGACTCTAGTTCAGTGTCAAGGTAGGAGGCTGTTTTTTGCATCAAGTCGTTTGCTGTCATTGTCCTGACATTGTTCGAGTCCGGTGACTGGGAAACATAAGATAGCAACTTGACGTTAGCTAGCTGGACTGCGCGCTACGGATTTGCATTAACCTCCGGCAGTTTACGTGAAATCTTCACAATGAACATACAGTAAACTCAATATACAGCCAGAGGGAAAAGTCGCTACAGCTTAGTAAGGTTAAGGCTTTTTGATGTGTCTGTCAACCAATTTCTTGTATAGATAACCAAATTGCGGTCTAGACTTTCTTAGGATAGTTAGCTAACGTTAATACCATACCTTTTCCGACAGGAGCATAAGGCATCATACATTTAATGTACGAGATGAGTGGAGATAAAGATTTATCTGATGGCGACATCAGTGACAAACATTATTTTGAAGTAGCAAAAGATGCGTCGGAGAAAGACCCGCAGGTTCATATCATAGGTGGGCCACTACCTTTAAACATGAATGAAAACGCGGACAAAAAGAAGCCCATCATCCGTTTATACAAGAAACGCTGGGTAATAGTGTTTCTATTTAGCTCCTATTCACTTTGCAACGCGTACCAATGGATCCAGTACGGAATTATCAACAATATCTTCATGAAGTTCTATGGAGTTGATACATTCACCATAGATTGGATGTCCATGATCTATATGCTGACTTACATACCTTTTATATTCCCGGTTACTTGGCTACTCGACAAGAAGGGGCTGAGGACTGTTGCGCTGATAGCCACTGCTATGAACTGTGTCGGTACATGGATCAAGGTGGCTAGCGCGCGACCAGACCTGTTTGCGGTGACCTTTTTGGGTCAGTTCTGCTCATCGTTCGCACAAGTGTTTATCTTAGGAATGCCCTCCAAAATTGCATCGGTGTGGTTCAGCTCGGAGGAGGTTTCAACGGCGTGCTCAATTGGAGTCTTCGGAAATCAGGTAGGTCAACACGTCTATGATACTTAAAGACATCGCTGTTCACCCCAGGGATCAGTTACCTGAATATTCAGTAAGTGCCACCATCACCGCGTGCGTAATTACGCAGACACTTATCGTGGGAACGATGAGAACATGCAGTGATCATTATGACTAATCTGGTAAAGGTGTACCTGTGGTTATGATATCAATACGCAAAAGTCTGTGATGACTAAAATGAAGTTATCTGGAGCTGCATGATAAAGTACATTTAAAAAATGTGGATATGTGTAAATATTTTCACTCATAAATTGCCATTATCTTCCCCTGCCCATTGTCACCCTGCTAATCCTACTGTTGCGAGCATAATATGACGGAAAATTAGTCTAGTGTAGGCCTACCTCAGAATGAAGTGAAACTCCGTTTTGAGTAGCCTGAACTTATGACAAGATGCCTTCTGCTGATTAAGTGTCTTTGAGGACAGTGGCGTGGTCATGTCCATTGTTACCAGTTTCCTGACTCACATGTAAGACTGCTGATTTTGATATCTAGCTCTTTATGACAAATCAGTGGGGAATAAGATCCTTGCCCCTTTTTATATCATTAACTTGTGTAACTAAAACTGCAAAGTTTAACCTGTTCGCCTACAAACATCAAGTGAACAGCAATGAGTCACACACATAGACTGAACAAGGCCAAAGGATGTAAAAAGCAGTTTACCTAATTGCATGTCCAAAATTAACATGGTAACATTTAGCCTATTAAATCATAAGGAGTTATCCATCATGTTGAAGGAATAGCCAGGTGATACAGGTGATAGGCTAGAAAGCAGAAAAGAACTGTCTTAGAGTAAATATTTAAAAAATCATATTGTATTTTGTGTGTTAAAGGCCTGGTGCCCCTACTGTCACTGGGTACAGTGGGCATTCAAACCTTACATTTATAAGTCCCCGGCCTGGCCAAACACTTAATGAGACGGAGCTAACTTGGGTTGACTTTCTTTCCTAAACATCTTTTGGCCAATCAATCTGTTAGCCTGCATTGGAATAATGGAGTAGGCCCTCTTTCATAAATTAGTTATGCCTATATAATGGAATCCATTCTCTTATCTCCCTAATGTACAACATAAGCATTGCTTCCCGGATTTCCTCTATCATTAGATTTAAATCGTTTTCTAGCTGTTCCTTCAGTGAACATGAATCTTAATGAAGGCCCACTTTGCTTGCTTGTCCACAATTAAGCTCTTGCCTTCAGTCATGCTATGTGGCAGTTAGATGCCGTCCACACGACAACGTTAAAACTGAGAAGTTTCTATGCGTTTTGGCCTTGCGTCCACACGGCACCGGTGTTTTGGGTGACCTAAAACAAAGTTTTTTGAAAATGGGTTCCAGAGTGGAAAAATCTGAAAAAGCAGTAGTTTCGTTGCTGTGTGGACAAGCAAAATGCAGCTTTTTGAAAACGTTGATGTCGCCAATCTGTCACCGTCATGTGACCAGAAGAGCAGTGAAGACCCCGGCACACAACAAGCGGTAAAAACAACATACATCCCACATTGTACTTTATTTTATAGATCACGGCCACCAAGGTGTCCTGGTAAAATTAGCGGATGAGGCAAAGGCAATCAACTCTAACTATGTCAACACTTCGAAGGCCGATTATTCTGCTTAGTCCCTAGTTACCACTCAGGCAGGTAGACAGTATAGGCATGCATTTAAAAGGAAGAGTGGTTTGGTTTGGACAATGGTGGGACCTTCACTTAGTAATTCCATTGTTGCTGTAGACACTGGAACAAAAAGTGGCCATGGGTGTTTTTGACACGCCAGCTCTATTACAGGAGAAAATATGATTCTGCTTTCCCTACCGGTTATTTAGTTATTCATCAAAATGAATTTGAAGCTCTTCTTATGATTTAGGCCCAATAATGGCCACAGACTATACATCAACCTGCAATTTCTGCTTACCTAGTGTAGGTAGTCCTATTAAACTTAACAGTGTTTGAATTCATTGAATTCAGTCAAACTTTGGACCGTTTGGGTGCATATCATGTGGTTCACCAAATTTTTGGACAGTGTTGTATCATTTGCCTGCTCAGCATTTGTTTTCTCTGAGACGAGAAGACTTGTGTCTTCATCCCTAATGAAGACCCAGACAGAGTCTGATAAGCACCACGACACGACAAAGCCGTGTTTTTGTTTTTTACTTTTTGAAGTATGTTGTACTATTACTATTTACATTTCATCTGTTTGGTCATCAGTTTGACTTGATGTTATTTATCTAGGCTACTTCAGGCTAGATGTTTACCGCGGCTACCTCATTAACTGCTTTGCAACTAACGTTTATTAATTAAGTACCAATGTTATGTAATTGTGTTGTTGTCATACACTTCACCATGAATAGCCATCTATTGACCTTGAATCTCATTTTCTATTGCAGTATATTTATGGTATACTGCTCAATTTGAAATGTGGAGCACCCATGACGGCTGAATTTAATGTCTGCACTTGTTTATTCGTCACAGCATTTACTGTCAGTTGAACCTTGGCTTTTGAACTATCTCTTATACCAACATGAGTAGCCAACAAATGTTGTAGAAATCTCAAGAAGACATACTCAGAAAAACGTGTAATACATGACTGTGCATTGTGGGGTTAAAGCCATTGGAGTTAAAATTTGAAGGAGTATAATCCGATGTGTCAAACAGGTCAAAGTGACCAAGCGACAAGTGGGTGAGGTCAAAACCAGCGCTCCTAGTACTTGACAGGACAGATCAGTCCAGCTGTTTTTTTTGTCACCGCACACTTTCTGAGGAAACACACCCTCCCCTCCACCTCTGCCCTTACCAACATCCTGTGACAGTACTGTGTGAGTACCAGACTCATCCGAGACCAAATAGAAAGCAAAAAAGGCAGTGGAAGTGAAAGGAGAAAGAGAACTGTTTTGGTATAAACTCTTTGGTGTTAGAAGAACGTGGAATTGTAACCAATGTAACAATGTAACGCCACTCAAAACCGACAATGCCTCAGAGCAACAACGTTGTAGGCAGAAGCTCAGAGACAACTGAGAGCACACTGGCTGCAGTTCCCATGGTGGGTCCAGGACCAGAGCGTCAATGTTGTAGAAGCGCATGAAGATGTTTCCGATGATGCCATACTGGAGTCACATGAAGGTGTTGCTGGCCGAGTAGACACTGAACAGGAAGAGCATCACTCTGGAGACCTGGAGACTTGGTGGGTGAACGAGGTGGGTCTAGTGTCCCCGGTGGTACAGACGCGTCTCCACCTTGGACACTAGACCCACCTCGTTCACCCACCAAGTCTCCAGGTCTCCAGAGTGATGCTCTTCCTGTTCAGTGTCTACTTGGCCAGCAACACCTTCATGTGACTCCAGTATGGCATCATCGGAAACATCTTCATAACTGGTGCTACCTTGAACTGCATTGGAGCCTGCATAAAGATTGGCAGTGCAGAGCCAGACCAGTTTATTGTGACGTTTTTTGGGCAGTTTGTGCTCTTTAATATCTCACTGTGAGATTATCCACATCTTGTTCTACTAATCCCTTACATTGTACTGAAATGTGAAACATATATCATTGCAGTGGAAAATATTTTATTATTCCACGCTGGCTGATTTGAAGGACTTTGCCTAGCTGATCTCCATATCTTCTGCGTTACATGTGTTATGTTGCATAAGTTTGCATAGCCCATAGTCAAACTCTTCTATCAGGTGATGTAATGTGGTGATGTTTGTGCATGATTTTTCTCCTGTAATGTTTCATCTTGTTCTATTGATGAAAATTCCCTGCTTATCAGAAAGTCATGACTGAGCAGCAGATCTATGGATCATCTTTGACTGCAAACAGTTCTAGGAAATATGACTTGTACAGCAATAACAAGATTTTTTTAACCCTTCAGTACACCAGGAAATCTGTTCAGTAATTTAAAAGTTCAAAAGAAGCTTAGAAAGTTATCATATGGTTTGCTAATAACCTCCTTGGATGCAGCAAAAAAGGAGGCTTAAGGATCAATATGTGTGAGATTAAACCACTTGGTCTTAAACCAGACACACAGAGCATTTTATTTGCAAGTGATAAATCAAGTGGCTTTGTTGGAGGTCAAGCACAAATGCAAGAATGGAATATATATATATATATATATATATATATATATATATATATATATATATATATATATGAAAAGGCAACAGAGAAAAGAATGTAGTAATACACTTGTGTTAGACTTTTGTCTTAAATCCTTTCTAGCTTGTTTTAATCATATAGTCTGGGTTAGGCTGGACAGAGTTGGAGTTTTTCCTTCTCACTGCCACCCTCATTGTAATCCACCTTTATTTGTCATCAGCAATTTTTACTGAGCAGATAAGTATACAAGATACAATACAAGAAGATATCCATTTGCAACAGGGAAAGTAAGGTCATGAAAAGAATCAGCTATACAGCCATCAAAAATTTAAATAGACACTTGCAGTTTTTCAAAACGTTCTTCCATGGTGATGTTCCAAGAGATTATGGTTTGAGATTAGTTATAGCTAATTCTCGCTGTGGAGCATAATCCACTTTTTGAGCTGTGCCTATCTGTGCTAGTTTGTCTAGATCATGTTGTATATTTCGCAGTTGAAGTGCTGTAATTGAAAAAACGTTCCATTTTGTTGCTAGCTCATCCATTTATCTCAGTTTGGGAAGCTTTTGTGTACTGCACTGCCTAACACATGGGAAGGTTACATGTTTGTGTTTACTGGAGCATAGGGCATGTTTCCCCCTCGACTGCCCCATGTCCCTGTTTGTTTGCCGCGGGTTTTGTCAACACCCCTTTCTTAAATGACCAAAGCCCTCAAAGTTGGGCACTGGTGAAAGAAAGCTAACAGGTCTATGCTGAATCAGAATCAGATTATGACATGTAGATGATTAGGCCAGGAAAAGCTCTTGGTTATTTCCTGGTGCAGGGAGGGTGTTTGTATACCTTACTCATAGTCAGGTATATCAAGTTTCCTTTTCTTGTGTGTGTTCATCTCACTGACAATGATGGCTTGTCATTGTATCGTATATTATGTCAATTATATCAATAGTTTTCTTCCACTTTGTCACTTTACAGTGTATGCTGTACTACAGTGGAGCATGTTTTTGTTTCTGTGGTCTCCCTTAATGTTTTGAACTGAGGCTTGTTACGTATCAGTTTATCTTATGTGTACTTGAGTGATAGCTTATCAGTGTACACGTAAGATGGCCTGTGAACCATGATGATATCAAGAGCTCATCACGTCTCTGTGCCCCCTCGCCTTCTTCCCACAGCTTGGCATTGCCATTGGATTTCTTGTACCCCCAATCCTTGTGCCCAATGTGGACGACATGAACGAGTTGGCATACCACATTCGTGTGATGTTCTACATAACCGCTGGCGTGGCTACACTGCTCTTTGTCCTCGTGGTTATTGGTATGTATTACAAGACCAGACCAAGATTACTCATACGTTTGCTGTCAATGCCCTGTATGCATAATTTTATATATATACACACACACACACACACACACACACACACACACATATATATATATATATATATATATATATATATATGTATATATATATATATATATATATATATATATATATATATATATATATATATATATATATATGGTAACACTTTAGATACACATATTCTCCATTAACTAGCAGCTTATTAAGATAGTCATATGTTATTCAAGTCATTACAAATCACTTATTAATACTGTATTCCAAATGACCTTATTCTGCCCATAATAGACCATTAACTAAGATTTTCTCCAATATAAACTTCTAATTACTGTTTATTCGTAGTTAGTGAGTCAGTTGTTGTATATGAATTATGATCTTAATATGCCTAACAGGAACAGTTATTCTCCTTCAGTAATATTTAGAAAAAATGCCCTATTCATCGGAACAAAACCCAAAACTACAAGTACCAAAAACAACAAGTGTCCAAATAAGTCCTAATTACGTCTTTTTGATTGAGAATAACTGTTCGTGAGTAACTGTTCCTGTTGTACTACCACGTTACAAGCTCTTTACTGAGCAAAGCATATTGAGATCAAAAATAATATGCAACAACTATCTCACTTACTATGAATAAGCAGTAATTATGAGTTTATATGGCAGAGAGTCTTTCATTGTCTACTATGGGTATATATATATATATATACATATGCTTATCAGTGTTTAGTTAGAGGTTGTAAGGCACCTTCACAGGAAAAGGGTTGAGAAAGAGATATGATAATATGATAACAGTTGGGCAATCTTAACCTCTTACTACTTTACCAATTTCTTGCATTCCCGGCAGTAGACCTCTTTCTGTTGTTCGTCCGACGGTTTAAAACCAAAATATCTCCATATAATGGAGGCGTTTGTCCTTTTTTTTGGTACAAGTTCTTCTGCCGCCTCCGAGCTTTCTGTGGCCGCCGCCATGTTGAATGAGTAAATGCGCTGCTTTCACGCGAGGATAGGGAATAGCCTACAAACGCAAGGAGGCGGGGTGGGCAGCAGCATAGCACAACGAAGGAAATCAAGTACAGCGGCCAAATCATATTCATTTGGAGCATTATCTCGATATATACGATATGCCAAAATCTTTTTTGTGTTCATAAAACATCTCAATATATCGCCCGCCCCTACCTGTAACTGTAACGGATTCGTGGAGTTCTTTGCCTCCACCTCATCCATTATTCCCCTATATCAGGACACCTCCACGGCGTTATCTCCAACATCCGTCTCGCAGGACGTTGTCCCACTTATTACTCAGCTACGTATTGATAACAAGAACATGACAACAAAGCATTGATTTTTATTGCTTTTTATAGTAATTTTAATGATAATAATCAGTTAGTCAGACAGATCAGCTGATTGGTTATGGCAACGTTCTGTGTCACCTTCCTTGACAGTGTCCTGTTATACTTAGCAACAGTTCGTTATCAAGAAATTCCTCTGATCCTGCATCACTCTGTTGATAGTTTTTCCATGGTAATGACCGTTATCCCTTACATATCAGACCATGGAATGTTGGGAAGTCCCATTGATGAGAATCATAAAGAGCTGTGTAATAAACTCAGATAAGAGGAAGGCCAGGATTGTGTTCTGTTTAAGTCCTCCCTAGCGGCTCATTGAAAGGCAGTAGTGGGTGAGTGTGGTGAGATTTGATCATTAAAATGAGACTATTATTTTTCACCTCCACCTCCAACTATTCTCAAAAATGTATTTCACCAAAATGGGAAAATTGACCAAAGTAATATTTGGGGGTAAATTTAAGCATTCAGCTTTCACCATCTGGTAAAGTGATACTTGGCTTGTATAAGTTAAAAATAGCCTTTGGTGAAGAAAAGTCATTAAATCAGTTAAAAGTCATTAATCAGTGGACGTACTTAAGACACTATTTTAAATAGGTCATCGCCAAAGGAATTTCACTAGACAAGTGCAAAGTGTAGAGCTTAGTTGAATGTGGATGTGGAAGCAGCCAAAACTACAAACAAGAGGGTTCAGTGAGGACACGGCTGCATCACGTGCAGAAGGGAGTATAAAGAATGAAAACAGTGTTTTCTGCAAATGGTGAACCCTGCTAGTATAACACACACACACACACACACACACACACACAAACAAACACAAAAGGGCAACAAAGGATTGTGTTCTTACACACACACACAAGTACAGTACACACAAAGAGAGAGTGTGTGTGTGTGACGGAGAGAGAGAGAGAGTGTGTGTGTGTGTGTGTGACAGAGAGAGAGTGTGTGTGTGACAGAGAGAGAGTGTGTGTGTGTGACAGAGAGAGAGTGTGTGTGTGTGTGTGTGACAGAGAGAGTGTGTGTGTGTGTGTGTGTGTGTGTGACAGAGTGTGTGTGTGTGTGTGTGACAGAGAGAGTGTGTGTGTGTGACAGAGAGAGAGTGTGTGTGTGTGACAGAGAGAGAGTGTGTGTGTGTGACAGAGAGAGAGTGTGTGTGTGTGTGTGTGTGACAGAGAGTGTGTGTGTGTGTGTGTGTGACAGAGAGTGTGTGTGTGACAGAGAGAGAGAGAGTGTGTGTGTGTGTGTGTGTGACAGAGAGAGAGTGTGTGTGTGTGACAGAGAGAGTGTGTGTGTGTGTGACAGAGAGAGAGTGTGTGTGTGTGACAGAGAGAGAGTGTGTGTGTGTGTGTGACAGAGAGAGAGTGTGTGTGTGTGTGTGTGACAGAGAGAGAGTGTGTGTGTGTGTGTGTGACAGAGAGAGTGTGTGTGTGTGTGTGTGACAGAGAGAGTGTGTGTGTGTGTGTGTGACAGAGTGTGTGTGTGTGTGTGACAGAGAGAGAGAGAGTGTGTGTGTGTGTGTGTGTGACAGAGAGTGTGTGTGTGACAGAGTGTGTGTGTGTGTGTGTGACAGAGAGTGTGTGTGTGTGTGTGACAGAGAGTGTGTGTGTGACAGAGTGTGTGTGTGTGTGTGTGACAGAGAGTGTGTGTGTGACAGAGTGTGTGTGTGTGTGTGTGACAGAGAGTGTGTGTGTGTGTGTGTGACAGAGAGTGTGTGTGTGACAGAGTGTGTGTGTGTGTGTGTGACAGAGAGTGTGTGTGTGACAGAGTGTGTGTGTGTGTGTGTGACAGAGAGTGTGAGATAAAAGGAGTAAAACAGCAGGGTTTCCTGTGTCCCTCTGTTCTCTGTTTCTCTCATCTGTTCCATCAGTTTATTTGAAAAAGCATCCTTTTTGGAAACTTCTGCCAAGATCTGTGTGACACACACGCACACTTGCACGCACGCACGCACGCACACACACACACACTCTTAACCCATGTTGCTTCATCTATGAAAACAACATAACACCCACTCGTTCACAGATCAGAATGCATGCATGGTTGGATTTAAATTGAGCTATATACATCATATTTTATGACGACTTAACATGTTCATTAAAGAAAGTGTAGAATGGTTTAGTTGTTTTGGTAGTGAAAACGGTGCCAATGGTTTTGATAACAGAAACTGATCAGTGGCAGTTTTAGTTGTAAATTTGGAGCAAGTAGTGCTGGCTTTGCACTGGAAGATGTTTTTGGGATGTTTGAAGTTTGTAAATACTGACAGTTAGTTGATGTTTAATTGCTTAATTAATTGGTCCTGACTGTTACAAAATCATCACATTCAGAAATGGCTCAGCAATAATATTGCACGTGCATCGCACAGTTTCTAGGCCTAATACATGGCAGAACTGGAGGAGACATTGGTACTTGTCACTTGGTTACTTTGTACCTCTCACAACAAGCTTAATGAGGCCTGCCCCCCTGGAATTCAGTTGAACCACACATAGAGATAACAGCATGTTCTTGCATCAGCCAGGGCCTCTGCCTGTCTTCTTCTGTGTACTCATCATGGGAGGTACACACTGAAAGGGCAGGAGGAGAGATCTTAGGAGATAAGACCAAAAGCAAAGATTGCTTTGGTATGTTAGTGGAGCTGACGGGGGAGTTGTTTGACAGAAAAGGGGGCCTTGGTTGGTAGCGTATTATGTAGGTGGTGTAGTGACAATTTCAGCTGGTGACTGATTGACAATGGAACCTGTAATTAGCATACTTGTTTAGTTTAGGCCTAAAGCTTAAACTACAGTTATTAACCCTAAAATTCATGAATATTGCTGTATTCTCAGAGTTGTTCTGTCTCAAAAAGCGCTCTGAAATGTCATGAAATGTATTTTTATTTATTTACTTTTTCATTAATTTCATGTAAGCTGTGTAATATTTGATGAAAATTTCCACTCTGTGCTAACTGGAAGTTTCCATTGACACGTGGAAGCAGGATAGTTGATACCGGCATAGTAGCATGTTGCAATTGACTCCTTCTCATCGGTCATGCCATTACTTCCTTTCCAGAACCGTATTGGCATCATCTGCACAGACATAAACAACCTACAACTATTTTTGGAGACAGTTGTAGTAATTCGTAATATTCTAGGTGTTGTGACCACCTTGGTGACATCTTAAAATGGACAGTTCTCAGGAATTCTTAAGCATGGTTTTAAATGCAGAATCCAGATTTGCTTGCCCTGCCAGAAGTTATCATTAAAATTAATTTGAAAGTTATTATGCAGTAGGTGTTAGTCATGCCTATTTACAGAATCGCCTTTCCTTTGTTGCCTCTGCAATCAGTTTTCCCATAATAAACACTTTGTTCACCTGCCAACCACAACAAAAAAGGACGGAAACCTGATGTTGTTGAAACAAATTTCTACATGATGGCTGACAATAAAATGATCAAACCACCATCAGGAACACAACAAAGTTTGCGGTCTCAAAGTGCCAAGTCTGATGTTTTTTCTTGTTTTGTTTTGTTTTTTTATCGCTGTGTGTCAACTATTTTTTGGCTGTGTGTCAGGTTGTGCCTGTGTGGCTTGTCAAGAGTTTCACCATCAGCCACAAGACTCCATCTGTGCTTACTGATGGCCAGACCATCTGGGTCTCTTACTCAAGATCACGTTCTCAGAGGTCTCACAGAGAACCGTCAGAACCTCCAGTCGCTTGTAGAAATGGCCACATGATGCCTAAAACACAAGAAAAACCAAAAGGAGACCAACCTGACTATACTTAAAATAATAAGTAATATAGTAATATAATAATATCATATAATATAAACAAATGTTTCTTAAAAGTTCCTGGTTCCATTTTAACAAGTCTCAGCACAGTTGCATGGGGTATGAGTATGAGAGAGGTATCATTGTCAGTCTCTTTGGTTTACACCCCACCGATTTGCACTTTGATTGGTAATGGATCATTTTACTGGCTGTTGTGCCCAGCCCAGCAGAACTGCGAAGAGAAAGTGGAGAGAGCTTCCCACGGATCAAATTTTGCTTTGTAGACACACAGAGAACGTCCCAGAACAAAAGTCTTTTTGAGGCTTTGTTGGTGGTAACTTTAATATATTGCATTGAAGAGACTCAGATGAATAGACATGGCAAGATTTCAACACAGCCAGGGTTTATAGGGTTGAGAAGTCTTCTAAAGCATCTGCAGAAGAAGAACAAATCTTTTTAGAGATGACGGGGAACTGCCAAACAGAACTGTTCTACCGTGCTAGTGTTCTGTAGGCCTGCGTGGTCAGTGTGGTTAGAAGACACACCAGTCATTGTGCCCTTCCCTGTGTCCTATTGTGTTGTTTTGAAGTAAGCATTATTCATGACGCTCACGTGGTTCACGTCTCACTCAGAGAGAAATTGTTAGAGTTTGAGGGGTGTGAGAGCAAGCGACAAGGGGAAAGAGGAAAAGAGATTAAAAGAGAAAAAAAATATTTTTCTGATTGTTATTTTTCTTACAATTCCTGGCATCCACAGCTCGGACTGCCTGGAAATTGGTACAACATACCCGAGGTTGACACAGTACCTGTTTTCCCAGTTGTTCAGGCCAGTTTGTCACACATGTATGATTCATATAACCAGTTCCCTTGTTACTTCTCAGCCTCCAGGGATCATTAGCCTGAGTTGACTTCTACTCTGCATTTAAACATGCAGATGCTGTTTTCACATAGGGTTAATTGTTAGTCCACAGCAATGTGTGCTGTATTTACTGCTGCAACCAGAGACACTGTTAGGATGTTGAGACATCGGGGGTTTTGATGAGCACAACCGGGACACACCTATGTAGTACAAACGCACAACCTACGTTCGATATTGCACATTTTTTGGTCTTTTAGGCTTTAGTTCATTGTAGGTTTGTTGTGTGTATGGGAAAAAAAGAAATAAAAAACTTTTCTGTATGCGCAGGCCTTATGACGTCCCTTGCTACCAACCCCCTTAAAGTTTGGAGACAAATGAAAGTGATGAGACTCTTTTCTCTCAACAGTCTTCAAGGAGCAGCCCGAGCTTCCCCCAACCCAGGCCCAGGCCACAGCGAGACGCATCCCCCCAGAGGAGTACTCCTATGTAGCCTCCATTAAGAGACTCCTAAGCAATAAACCCTTCATCCTACTTGTCATCAGCTATGGTGAGTGTTCACACATGACACGTTAAAGTACAAAGCCGTACAGCCAGGCCCTCACAGGGAATCAAGCTTCTGAGGGTTCTAGGGAGAAATGGTTTGGCAATGGACTTTAGACCATTGTTTGGGTCAAAATGGAATATTTATAGTATGGCTATCATTCTTCTGCTTGATATAGGCTTTATGACTTCTTTTATTAGACTACACTGGGTTTTTACAGGATATTAAAATGCAGTTTGTGAATCTGACACAAATTAGCATGGGTCATTGAAAAGTAATGTATCTCTGCTGGTCAATTGGTGAACTCTCTGAAAGTTAGCACTGCTTATTAAACATTGCACCCAAAACACACAACCTGTGACAACTTGTGACAACAAGCTAGAAGGATGATGTTAAAAATTATATAATGCACAGCACACAGCAAAAACACAATTTGTGACTACTTTGCCAGGACGATTTCGAAAATGAGACAATGCAAACTTAAATGTGACGAATTGAAGACCGAGATTTCAGGATGTAGGCTGCCGTGATTTCTAGACGAAGGACTTTTGTAGCTAGGCAATTAAATATTCCAGTTTACCTAGTCTATTGCATGTGTAAACTTAGCATGCTGATTACTTTGTCAGCTGACCAAACAGAGTAGGATGATGGTAAACATTTTACCTTGATATGGTCCTCTTAATAGCACCAGCATCCAAAAAAAGAGACAGATAAAGTAGCACTAACTGTAAATTTACAGACCAATTTTTCCAGTTCTGATTTTTCAACATGCACAGAACACTTTGAGTGGGCTTATCACAGCAGTATGTTGGGCAACATCCTTGATGGGCATCACTTAAAAGCCTGTTTTATGATCTTGTGCGAAAAACACAATGACATAATTTTGAAAAATTGACCTATGCGACTGGTTTTGACATTTTATCTCAGTTGGAATGAAAACCCATTAGCTCTTTTCAAGCACTCAATCTATTGACCAAACTCACATGCAACTCAAGACCAGCATGTTCAAGGTCATCCATTGATCTGACAATGATTAACAGCTATAGATCCCATTCCACCAGGATGAACCATCTTCAGTGCTTTAAAGTAACTTTTTATAAATTTCAGTGCCCAGTTATTTATGCCTTAATGGCTACATCAGCTATTTTGTGTAACTTTATGGGAGGTTTTATCCCAGTAAAAACAGTTACATAATGACTCTTTTTTAAGTGATGTACTGTTGGTTGTACATCTGTAAACTTTGTCTCCCAACATCAAACACACATACCAGTAATTGTATATAACTAATAACTACTGATGCCACATTCATTTTAGCTTTAGCACGTAGGCTTATTGTCTAGTCACACTGAGAAGTCTTGTGCAGTTCATTTTGCTGAACCAAGAATATTTTGGGGTCATAACTGAAGGTGAAACTGAAGGTTTTCCAGAAAGTAGCAAGATAAGCACAGACTAATGTTACTAATGACGGCCAATAAGATTCTGTTTCAAACGTAACAGAATCAGATCATGGATGTCATCAAGAATCAGATCATGGATGTCATCAAGTCATCAGTAATATCTGTGGTTACCTTGACATTTAATAGAAAATTACTGGGTACATTTCCACTTCAAGTCCAGGGTCTAAAATTTACCAGTAAGTGCACAATTTAGTTAGCATACCTTCTTTCCTGCAGCTTCTCCACAACATCTGAAGGAAATATTTTAGTTTAACTGGCATGCTACCAGGGTTTCTTAAATAATTTACCATTCAAAGAACTGTGCTCATCATATTATCAAATGTGCAGTTCATTTTGCTGTCATTTGTAATTCCAGTTTTACAAGTTCACCTTGATAATAATGCTATTAACAATTATATCAGTTGTAAATACATCTATTGACTGGATAAAAGCACTTTCTTAAAGGTTGTCAGGACTCAATTATTGGAATAGTCTTGATTTTGTTTGTGTGCTTGCTGATTTAACATAAAGCTACATGAATTGTGATGTAAGAGGACTTTGGAGTGGCAGAGCGGTCTAAAGAAAAGAAGAGATCCTTTCTTCACATGTAGTTGTTTGTTGACCCATGTCATTCTGTAATTTTTTTCCAATCTTTTTTTTTCAAATTTTTTTGTGTATTTTTATATATATATATATATATATATATATATATATATATATATATATATATATAATTCAGTGGCTTGTTCAGAGTTCTCATTGTATTGTATTTCCCTCTCGCTTCTGCAGGCCTCAATGTGGGATGCTTTTACGCTGTCAGTACATTACTCAACCGCATGATTATCGAGTACTATCCAGTGAGTTTTACACACACACACACACACACACACACACACAGAGAGAGAGAACAAAATCAGATATCGCAAATATTCTACATATTTGATCATTCATCAGATGTGTATGTAATCGTATAGGGTGAAGAAGTGAATGCTGGCAGAATTGGCCTCACCATAGTCATCGCTGGAATGGTTGGCTCCTTGATCTGTGGCATCTGGCTCGACCGGACCAAAACCTACAAGTGAGCAAAATCTGTGTGCCTAATTTTCAGTAGTAAGTAGTAGAAACAGCAGTAGTAGTAAAACACCAGTAGGTAAATAAAGGAGTGACTACATACATTTACAGCTCTCAGGAAGCAATACCCAGATAGCAGAACTTATTTATAGACACACACGCGTTTATATAAATAAATCTATATGTAGATATGAATAGATAAAGAGATGGACAGATAGGTAGATATGAAATCCTTCACCGTCAAACATACCGTTGTGGTGCAGCTCTATTGGTAATTGTTTGCAGGTAGCACAGTAAGTGTAGTTACAAGAATTACTTTTAACTGCTCATTTATGAAAGGGATTAGCACAAAATATCAAAACCTTAGAGAAATATCAATGTGTGGCATTTCAGTTTCAATTAATCTCACTACTGACAAGGGAGTCTAAGGAAAACAACAGTCCATCCAACTGCGTGAACTTTGACCCTTGTTTATGGTTGGCTTATTTGTTCAGGTGGCATTCCCCAAGATGTTCACTTCCAGTGCATGAGGCACACATGCAAATCTGAACATTAAGCCCCAGCCTGGCTGGCTAACAAAACAAATGCCACATGAAAAGCAGGTGTTGCCATTCAAATAAGAAGCTCCTAATCCCAATGCTTAGTTGTAGGGTGGGGCACTTTAGAAAAGGCACTGCAAGTCACTGACAGTTTCGATTGCGTAAAAGATTGCAGGAGACAAATTAGCAAAGGCAAGAGATAAATAAGAGTAACACTGGTGATTTCCTGGATGATTCATCTAAAGACTTTTCTAATCCTTGTTAATCTACTGCACATTGAAAATGTAATGTTATCCATTCCATTGGCTATATATAGAATATCCTTTCAGTATAGGCCTTTAATCTTGCTATGATACATCTACCCATGATAAGACTTGAGTCTAGTAGACTAGTGTAATTTAGGAACCTTTGATATGAACAAGGGTGAATAAAACTTCCCTCCTCTTCTATTCCCAATGAAACAATTTTAGCAAACTGTAATGATTTAAGGATATCATTACATGCATCGAGACTGACTGCAAGAGACCATAGGCATACTAATCTCGCAGTCATGCTGACTGATTACATACACTTTTTGTCAGGCTCAGTCAGTTTTAGCTTTAGCTGTCATTCATATTCATACAAGCCTCATCTCTGTAAATGGAAAACAAGCATCAAGGCTCAGACCAAACCATAAACATTTACGGCCTATGTACACAATCGTTCATGAGCATGTAAGGGAGACTTGGTAACTTGGTTTGCTGTTGAGCTACAATGTCACAAATTTTGCATGACACAGAAACCCAGTCACAACGTGCATCCTTAAGATACAGCTTGCAAAAGAAAGGGTCCTTCTAGGATTCCTTTTGTGATGGCAGAAGTTACCCTGGCCTTAGCAGGGAATTCTGGATGCATGGGTGATACTGCTAGCAGCTGCGCAACTCCGTCAGGGGAGTAGGATATAGATGTCGGTCAGAAGGTGGCACGATCTTGGGTGTACAGTAGCCTGATGCCTGGGGCAGAGTAAGTGACCTGCATTCCAGCACATACCAAACCAGAACAGAGAATGACTGCAGGGCCCTTGCCTCTGTGAGCTACAGTGCTGTTGACTCGCTTAGTTAGTCTCTTAGCATTTCACAACCCGAAAGCTGCATCGGGTGTCCACACACCCTTCTCAAACCTGCAGTCCGTCAACTGGATAGCTTTTCAGTACACCCACGGTATGTGGCGTGGTCTTCTGAAACATCAACAGGTTGTGATGTGATGTGATCATAGTGAGTGAGATCATAGAAGTGCTAATGATGTCTGAAACAAAACCGTTTCTTATTTCTCCCCTTCCCAGACAGACCACTCTGGTTGTATACTTGCTGTCCTTAGTCGGAATGATTGTGTTCTCCTTCACACTCAACTTGGGGTACCTTTGGGTTGTCTTCATCACTGCTGGAGCACTAGGGTAAGAATGCCAGGTCAACCTCTGACACACTTTACATACTTTTTTTGGACTCTCAACCAGTGAACTGTCTTAACGCTTTGACATGCTTTTGGGTCACAGCAGAGATTCCTGTCAGAGGGAATTCCTGTCTGAAGAGATTTATGAATCTGTTATCTGTTATCTTCTGGAAGTTAGGAAGTTTTAATGCCAAAAGTCTTTCCCAATGTCCACTTGTTTGGTATTGTCACAGAAGGTACAACCTTCAGTTGTACACTGAACCAAGAATATTTTGGGGTCATAACTGAAGGTGAAACTGAAGGTTTTCCAGAAAGTAGCAAGATAAGTACAGACTAATGTTACTAATGACGGCCAATAAGATTCTGTTTCAGTAACAGAATCAGATCCTTATTGGATGTCATCAAGTCAAGGTTACCTTGACATTTAATAGAAAATTACTGGGTACATTTCCACTTCAAGTCCAGGGTCTAAAATTTACCAGTAAGTGCACAATTTAGTCAGCATACCTTCTTTCCTGCAGCTTCTCCACAACATCTGAAGGAAATATTTTAGTTTAACTGGCATGCTACCAGGGTTTCTTAAATAATTTACCATTCAAAGAACTGTGCTCATCATATTATAACCAATAACTTTTTATTGCCACTTGCTACTGTAAGAGGGTGCATTACTGAGCCAAGACGTCATTGCCAGTCTGCAAACATCCACTGTCAGGCCTAGAAAGGAGCTAATACTGCAGATACATTGAAATGTTTGCCGGTCTGAGAAACATGATAAGGTATAGGCTAGAATGATAAGTCTTAGGAGCCTTGTAAGTCTTGTAATATACTGCGTTGTATTCAAATGTTAGCTAAATAACGGCTGTTGCTTTGAAAGGGTAGTCATTGGAAGAGAAACCTGAAACCCATCAATATTAAACTCAGTCCTGTTCTCTATGACCCGTCACTGCTGCCACAGTAGCTGGCTCGTGTTGGACTGAGGTTAATGTTGCATGTTTTTGTGTGAAGGTTTTTCATGACTGGCTACCTGCCTCTGGGCTTTGAATTTGCTGTGGAACTCACCTACCCAGAGTCAGAAGGCACATCTTCAGGGCTGCTTAACTGCTCTGCTCAAGTAAGTTGTGTGCACAATAGAGTATACTATTTAAACGTCCAAGCATTTATGCAGGGCCTGTTTGGTTGATTGATTGTGTGTGTTTGTGTGCGTGTGTGCAAAGTATGCATTATTTTGTGTAGTGGTAATGATGTTGTACTACATAACAGCCAACTGTCTGCTTCCTCTATCAGGTTTTTGGCATCATCTTCATAATCTGTCAGGGGAAGATCATTGATTCCTATGGCATTCTGCCCGGAAACATTTTCCTCTGTGTTTTCCTGCTCTTCGGCACCATCATGACGGGTACTATTCCACTGAAATATGAACCATGAGTTGGTCTGCATGTCCTGTGGCTCTAAGCATTTCACAATAACTTGTTTGTTGCATACTTCCAGGAAATAAAGGGTTCCTTTAGGATGTACAGCATGCATACCTATTGAGCAGGGTTTTTTGACTCGAAGCTGCACAGCTTCAAGCAGGCAAGCGATAAATCCTTACTAGGATAATAACCACAAAAATCTAATAAAAAGCAATAGACCTCAGAGGATGCGCCGCGCTCTCAGTCAAGGTGTTATGGCAGTTCAAGGGACAGTGTCAGGGAAATTTACGGGTAATTTTAACTGTTTTTATGAAAGTTAAATTGGTTTGTGTTTATGGTTACAGGGTAATCTCATCACATTAACACCCTCAGCATGTTGTGTTTATGTGCTTTTTTCCAAGAACTGTGTTTCTCAAGGGAAGTTGTAGAGAAATATGCACATTAATTAAATCTGCCAAGGCAAAAGCCATCTGTGTGGTAACAATCCCATTGCTTTCTGTCACTTACTAAGGCCAATGCATTGCTCTGCATGTGCCACAGTTATGGTTTATCACAGCGAGCATGTTGAAATATTTTGGGTTACTGGACAACTCAGAAAAATCATTTGCAGAATTCTGGCACACCGGGTGTGTGGGCTTTCCAATTATGGGCATTAAATTAGATTGGGTTTTGTTTGGGTTAGATTTTCTAAACTTGATACTCCCTCAGTCAGACATGGACATTGGACAGTTTTCCCATTTCATGAAAAGAATAGTATGTGACATGGCAACATCATCTCAAACATTAACAAGAGGTGTTTCAGTCATTGTTATTGATTAGGATCAAGTTACTCATTTGTTTAGTGTTGTTTCAGACAGACCAGTTTAAGTGTTGTTTCAAACAGACATTTATTTATTTTTGTCCTCTTCCTTCTCTTGCCCCACCATCTGGAGTGCCCGTCGGCATCTGAAATTGTGCCTGACACTGGGGTTATTGTTATAATTAAAACCCAGTGTATTCCTCTGTGCCCCTTGACACATTCCTGCTGACACTTAGTGCATGTTCAAAAGGGTTTGTTAGGTCACATTGTTGGATGTGTGCCAACGTCGCTTAGGAGCACCTGCTGAGCACCAGATGAAGTCGCTTTGAAAGTCAGGTGCTAGATATCACAGGCATGCTTGGTCAGATGTTTGCTAAACAGCATTTTCTTTTGCATGTGATGAAGGACATGAGAGGCACTGTGATCTAATTGACAGTTGTGTTTTTTTCCACTTGTTCTTTTCTACTGCTAAATGACAGCCGTAATCAAGTCAGACTTGAGGAGACAGAAGGCAAATGAATTGGCCAAGGAAGCTGTGAGTATAACACTCATCAATATGATGTGACTGTGCCTTCATCATTGCGTGTGTGACTGTGTCTGTAGTGGATGTGTGTGGGTGTGTGTGTGGGTGGTATATGTGTGTGTGTTTGTTTGGGGAGGGGGGGGGGGGTCTTGCGTTCTTGTCAAAAATAACACACAGCTGAGCATGTGTGTTTCATCTGACTTTGTTTTGAAGATGAAACTCAAAAAGCCTCCACACGTGGACGTGTAAGGTATAGATTTATTACACGTCATGAGGTACATGACTTTGCCTGATAGGGCATGATGCCAATTTTGTCTGTTATCAGTAGTGAATTATATCTGTTATTTTCTTCATACAGTAAAAATATTTTGACAGTAAAGAACACTAAATTATCTGTATTACTTTGCAGCAAATCAGGAGAATATTGTAGCTACAAATTACAAGTTAGGTAGGATAACGCTGTATGACAGGTTTTCTAGTGTACCCCACTGATTATTTCAGGGTCATTCATTTATGTCATTCATTTCACTGTAAATTAACACCTGTTTTTGGATGTGATATCTCAGCTGATGCACCAACTGCCCCACTGAATGTGATTCATTTGTGAATTGTCAACAGAAATAATCGCTAATTGAATGTTTGTGGTGATATTCATTTTCCCACCAATCAGCTTGCGATGTAGACCATATCTGCAGAACCCTTTAGTTAGATCTTCTGTGCCATCAAAAGCCTCTGGTGACATTGACTGGGTACACACAGACAGCAGTCATACAGACAGCCAAGCAAAGAGCTCCATGTGCAATGATGGTGCTTGACCATGTGTCGTGTTTGATGGGACTGGCATATTTGTTATCCATCCCTGCAGGTTCGTGAGGCTGTTGTCAGCTTTCATTTTGCCCAATATCTATGTGTACATCAGGCCAACCAATGTAAGGCAAGCTTAATTTATCTAGCACATTTTATGTTCATGAGGGACATTTCAAAGTGCTTCACACCATTTTTTCAGAGATACAGTAAAGAAAAAAGAAAAAGGATTAAAAGATTATAAAGAAGATGAAATAAAGACCAGATTAAAATGGACATAAGGATTAAAATAGAGCATTAATAAACCATAATAGATATGATCAGCTAAGAGAAAGCATCTGTAAAAAGTCAGGGAGTTCATTCCATAGTTTAGCAGAATAATGGCTAAAAGCTATCTGCGCATGTCTTGTCTTAACTGAGGGAATTTTAAACAGGTTCTTCTCTTTTAATATAGCTGACCAGTGTAAACAATCTCAATCGTGATGGCGCTTCTCAAAGGCGAAAGTAGAATTAAAAAAGAAAAAGTGGTGGCCGTGTTACCCATGAGCTAAACAATGTCACCAGACGGTGTGGGCATGCTGCTGATGGTCGGGGGTGACTGTGTTCCCCTCCCTGCCTCACATTCCTTGTGAATCCCTGCTGTTGTTGCACCCCCTCAACCCTACCCTTCTACCCCCACCTCCTTTGCCAGGCTGCAAACGAACGTCTGGAGGGGACGGACTACGGTGTCACAGCCCTGATCACCCCTTCACCGCTCTGATCATTAATTCCCCGCATCCCCATCCCTCCACCCCTGACCCCACCCTCCTCTTCCCCTTTGAACCCCTGCTCCCCCATCCTTCAAATCCACACTTCCACACAGCAATACCCAAGGTAGGAGCTAGTTGGTTGGCTGCTAATCACTCCTCTCACATGTTTCCCTTCTGATCCAATCCCCTCCTCCTCTCCTCACTCTCCGCTTGCCTTCTTTCCTTCCCTCCCTCTCTCTCTCCCTCCCTTACCCCCCCCCCCCTCCTCTGTTTCTCTACTCTTCCATTATTTCTTAGATGCTGACTCATCATGGTCAATCATGCTTTTACACAATCATCACCCAAGACTAAAACTCTTTGCAGACACTCTTAGCCTTGCAGGTTCTGACATCATTTGGATTGGTCGAGGCATAAGTCTTAAGAGGATGCTGAGTGATGGTAGCCTGTCCTTTTGTAGGTGAAAGTTATGAAAGCCATCCTTTCTTCAGGCAGGGTGCCACATTTGTCAGGTTCAGAAAGGTTTTTCAGGGTTAGCAACTCTGCATGTTTGAATTTTGTTAATTTAATTATCACTGGTAAGACTGTTTAACTAGCAAATAAAGCAGAAAGACCTGAAAGACTAAATGATGCAATGTGTTGCCAAGGTTACACCCTTAAGCTCCTTAGGACCAGTGTTTAATCTCATTCACTAAGCCAAGGAGCTCTTTTGCCCCCTTGTGGCCAACTATGGAACTGACCATAGAGTGCACATGAAGGAGGGCCCTGGCCCACTATCACTGGCCTATAGGCCTCTAATGAGTTGGTCTTTCCACACATTGTCAAATACTCCCTAAAACAGATTCATGATAGATAGATTCATATAGATTCATGTACATGGCTTTACAATTAGTTAACTCCCTATGGTTCAGAAAAGCTTGTTATACATTGTCTGATTTATAATCCCAGCAGTCCTTACACGCATGGCCATATATATGTTGCTGTTAATAAAGGAAGCATTGAAGTGTATTGACTCGTTGTCAGATGTAGATGTCCTGCCCTCACACACCTGACTGAACACACTCATGGGACCCATATATTATTTTAGTACAGGCCTCAGTGTACATGTGCTGACTAATGTTCACACATCCGTGGCGACCTTAAATTTACATGTACAGGCCCCAGTGTTCAGGACATGAGTGGTATTCGATCATGTTAGAAAAAAGTCAGCAGGTACAATTAAAGGTGACATAGAATGGATGACTAGAGTGTTATACCTCATTCACTGATGTTAAAATGTTGAATATTTAACATTTTATTTATTCACCTTTGATTATGAAAACTAAGCTCAGATGCAGTTTTACACTTTAACCTGTTATATAACCCTGTACTTAGACTGGGGATAGAAATAGTCAGCATTGACTAAATGGTGACCCCTTTTTTCAGCCACAGGGCCACCTGCAAATAGGCAACAAGTGGGATAGTAAGTACAATTTTGTGGGACAAAATGGGACTGACGTGGTAACACGTTACAGTTTGTTTGACTGAATGGCACTGACTTATTTTGGCGTTGGACTTTGGTCCTTGGACCTTGTCCATGTCCAAACTTCATAACTTCATAAACTTCCTAAAACCATAGTAGATACCAGAATGGTTAGATTAAATAGCTTGTAAGGTAAAAGTAGTAAAAATGGGAGCATTATCTGGGATGTGGGACAAAGGCTTGCTGTACAGTCCAACATAAAGTGGGACAGGTGGGGTGACTAACCACAGGTATTCCTGACATCTGGGCCATAATGGGACATTAAGCAGTTGTTTTGCCTTCAGGATGTGGACTCCACAGGACACAAACATGGATACCACAGCAAGGTTTAAAACACAAACATATCAATCATTAATAAAGGAGTGTATTTACTCAAAAATATGGGTCATTCAGCTTTTGAAGTTGACATTGGGATACTGTACTTCGATGACCTACATGAACTACAAAGTGACAAGTTAATAGCCAACTCTGTTAGCAAAACTGTACCTGACTTTCGCACTTGTTGCTCCCACTTTCACATTCATGGCCGCTCTGTGGCCATCCACATCTTCTAATTAAACAAAGCCAAGGTGAAAGTGGTCTTCCAGTCTGTCACCTTTAAAGAATAAATTTCTTGGCCAAGTTGACAATGACTGATATAATCAGACACCAACAGACCTGGTGAGGCGTGGTCCTAAATAATGTTTTTGCACATAGGCCAACCAGAATGGAACTCTTCAGTCCTCTGAAATTGTGAATGAAGCAAGGCTGTGAAGATGATGTGGGTGTGTCCTCCTATTGTTCTGAGGGGGAAAAACAAATCTGGTGCACTAAAAGAAACTTGAGGCTTTGAAAATCATCTCTGCACAAAAAAAAAACCAAATCCCACAACAATGGGAAATTTTTCTGTTTAACATTTTTACCATAATTGCAGTATTAGCATCATAAGAAATGACACTGTAATGTTATAATGTTCACTTGATTTCTTTATATATATGTTTTTTATTTTATTGGTATTTGTTTTCAGGTAATGAGAGTTTGTAAATTCGGAATGTCTAGTGCCTAGTGTGATAAAAAAAAAAAGATAAATTCTTGATTGACCGTTTTTCCAAACTGCACAACACCACCACCAATGGAAATCGTTTGTCCAGTTCTTTGTTCTTTTGAATAAAACTAGAAATTTAATTTTCTTCATGTGTAAGGGGTGTAGGGTTTATATATGTATTAATGAATGTATGTGTTCTGCCTAGAATGACATTTGGAAAAAATGTAATTGTGTCTTACAGTGGTTTAATCACTGTATTATTTCTATAAAGCACAAGATTGATCATTATTTATACCACCTCTGTGAAGTGATTTTAAATGTTGCCACAAGTGTATGACAATAATAACAATTGAAACATTTTATATTATAGTGCATTTTGTAATTTGTCATTTATATCAGTATGGACTGTGAACAAATACTGTAAAATAAAAAGGAAATTGACTTAAATCCGCAACATTTTTCTTTTTAATCGTTTTGATGTCAGGAAAAGTGGCGCAATTCTTAGGTGTATAATTTCAGTGTGTTAAAAGAAAAGTTGTAAACAAATCAGACAAGCTTTAATCATTACCAACGCTAATATAGGGAAATTCTTATTTAACATTATTCTCACAATAGAACGTATTTCAATATCACGTGAGATAGTTAACATTTTAATCATAGGTTACATAAAGATTCATGATGGTTGAGCATGGATGTGATCTTACCATATCTCATGGTAGTCTACAAATGATAAACACATGCCACTGTAGTCCATGTGTTATGTTTACCATATTTAGGCTACCATGAGCTGCTGTAGCCATGAAGCCCAGACAGACATTCATAGCAACTGCATTCCTGAGAGTGAAGATGTGTTTCATAACACTCAACATTCATAAGATCATGAATGGACATAAAGGACACAGGGAGAAAAACAAGAACATAGATGAACAGCAGATCAGTAGCAGAGCATACATAGAAATCAACACTATGGGCAAGAAAAGGAAAAGCCACAGTACTGCAATTATAAAAAAAGATAAAAACACAAGGCAAAGAATTGTTTGGAATCGGAGAGATAAGCCAAGTCAAAGAGATGTGTTTTAAGCTGTTTTTTGAACGTGGACAGTGTTGCATTGGTGTAATGGAAATGGCAGGATGTTCCAAAGCTCAGGGCCAGCAACACTGAAAACCCATGGAGCGATGCCAAGAGTGGGGGACTGTTAATAGGTGGGCATCAGTGGAGCGAAGACTTCGGGCTGGCTGGTATGGAGTTAGGAGGTTTGATAGACAGGAAGGGGCCACATTATGTATAGATTTGTAGACAAGCTAGATGATTTTGTAAAGGATGCGGTATTGGACTGGGAACAAGTGGCCAAGAGGTAGGGTGTATATTACAAATAGCAAGGGTCCCAGGACAGACCCCTAGGGGATCTGAAGTCTCCAATGGACACAACTGCTCACAGTGAGATAAGATTTGAACCAGGCTAGGGGAGAACCAGTGATGCCAAGCAGAGTCTCTAGGCAGCTTAATCATGACTGTATCTACCATCGAGGACACTGAGGTCACCTCTTCAGTATTTTTTACAGAGCTCATGTCCCATAATATGAATGTTGGCCAAAAATTGTGGAGTGTGAGCTATTATAGAATGAGCGCTTTGTGTAAATGAATGCACAATATATGACCACTCACATGCACTTCAATACATGCAAACCTAAAGTTAAAACGAAAATGAGTGGTCTGGCATTTATGGTGAAGCAGGCTAAAGATAGGATTGGTTTGCTGTTGCAGGAGATTGTGAGCTCTACATAACCTAAACACACTAAAAACATTTTTTTTGCGAGTTGGGGAGCCAGATAGAACACTTGACAAACATGCCAAGAGAGAATCCCTGGGTGAGCAATTTTAATGGGATTGTGTGGTATTTTCAGACATACCAACATACAGTTGACCTCTGTCTCTCTTTCATTAGGCTAATAATTAAATATATGCATTTCACCAGCTATCCTATGTCACTAGCAATACAAAGTTCCAGCATCAAAATCCAAAGCTCTCTGGGGCGAGGCGCCATCTTATAACCTTGCTTCTAGACAGATACATTCCATACATATGATTTGAACAATACATAGACATCTTGTGGATAAAAACACCATGTTGTAGCTTTCCAGCTGAGTGACAATAGGCAAATGAAGCACAGTACACATATGCATCTTTCAGTCTGTCTACCCCACATGATATTAATTCCATGTCAGCATCTTATCACTACAGCAGTATAGCCAATGCATTGGCACTTCTATGTCTTGATGTATGTATGCTGTATGTATGTCTCTATGTATGAAAAACCTTCACTGTCATAACAATGGATGTCGCATGATCTTCATTAGAGCATAGAGAAAGTTGGATGCACAGAAGTACCTTACATAACAAACTCCAACTCTGAATAATAACAGTTCGATCTGAACTGTACAAAACATACATTATAATATCGGTGCATGAAAAGTATGGGGAAACCCCAGGCTTAATGAAAGACAGTGACATAGAGGGATGAAAGCTGCTGTTAGGTCGGGGACATTTACAAAGGTCATTTACAAACTTAACCAGGGCAGTCTCAGTGCTGTGTGTGGCCCTAAACCCAGATTGAAACTTCTCTCAAGGATCAGATTGTACTAAATGGTCTTGGAGCTGATTAGCAACAATACACTCTAGGACTTTAGAAGGGAATATTGGAAATGGGCAGTCATTTTTATTGTTATCAATGGCTACTCCTGTTTTTTGCAAAACAGGGGTGATGCTGCTGTTTTGAGAGACTGAGGGACTGAGACAGTTGAACTGGATGAATTTATTATCTGGACCAGCAGGGGGCATCTTGACCATTGGGGTGGGCGTAGGATCGAGGAGGCAGGTGGTAGGCCTGGATTTAGTTACAAGGCCGAGGACATACTAGTGTCAACATCGACTAGTGAGGAAGCAGAGAAAGATCCAGCTGGTGGTGTACAGGGACAGGGGTGTTAAGGGAATGGTGGCGGTTGATTTGAGCAAAGGTCAGGAGAAGGGGTATAAAGAAAGTTTTAGTATGAGGACAAAAGCAGGAGAAGTTTCTTTACAGTAGAAAAAAATACTGTAGGGTTTCCTTAGCCTCTGGCAATGATGGTGGTGTAATAACTGGTCTTGGCTTCACTTTGAGACTTCTTGTAGGCACAGACCGTGGCCGTAGCTACCATTGAGGACATCATGGTCATTTTTCCTAGAGTTGATCAGATTTATAATCCCTGTATCAAATCTACCCTCTTTCAGATATAATCCTCAAAACGAGAACGTTAGACAAAAAATGCGGAGCGGGTGCTTGCCTACTCCTCCAAGCAAGAGCATCTATGTTGGCAAAAACTCAGTGCTGATTATAAAAAGAGCGCTTCTAGCACGCAAAATATATATCAACGCCCGCATGAACTTCAATACACTCGAACTAAGTCACAAACAAGAGCTGCTGGCATTTGTCGCGGTGAAGCAAAGATACATCGGGTCTTCCTCTAGAACGATGGTATATCTCACAGAGATAGCCTAAACACTTCTTAACTCCAACTGTCAAAAATGTAGATCCTGTCTCCGCAAATCACAGCCTCTCCCGAAAATGTATTTTGCGAGTGGGAGTCACAGACTCAACGCGAAAGAATGACGGAGAGCCATGACGACTTTACAGTCGATCTCTTTCTCTCTCTCAATAGGCAGACAGTCATTTTAAAAGTAATAGGCCTACGCATTTCACTCTGTACGGTCGCAGCGCAGTGTAGCCTATGTAAATAGGCCAAAACAGCTACCCTACATTTCCACTGTCTGAGGCTGGTTTAATGACTGAGTTTAAGAGTTCTTCTGTTATTCAAAACCACTATGAGTTTTTGCAGGTTAGTATGTCCGAAACTGCATTTTGGAGGAATTATTTGCAGCTCATAATACAGAAAATGTAATATTTTAGTCATGAAAAAACAACTGCACTATATTGCATTTAGCCCACACAAAAATGCAGCATGTTAGATATTAAGATTTTATTGTAGGCTTGTACTTTGCCCCATAACAGTGGGTAGGCTGCAGAACATTAAAATCTATTCAAATGGCACACAATTGATTTTCTTTGTCTTTTTGAACATGCACATATGCATGTATGTATTACTGTATGTATGTCTGTGTGCCTATGTGTATGTATGTTGTGCATAAACTACTGGACACTTTAATTTCCTTCTGGATAAATAAACTCTGTCTATCTCTGTCTATCTCTCTCTTGTAGGACCAGGTTAGTCTCATTAAGATTTAGAATCTCTTTTTCAAGAGAACATCTCTCTGACGACTGTTGAGGGTTTCAGTTGGCATGGCTAATTTCCTCAGTTTCCTCAGAAAGTAGAAAGCAGTAGTGGGTGTGTGCTCTGTTGGTGAGTGTTGTGACTCGCTGATGTAGGTTTTAAGGAGTTTGAAGGTTTACACTCTCTCCGCCTCAGCCTCTCCAACTGGAATCAATTGGAATCACTGTCTGATTGGAAAAAACGCTATCTAATTCTTGGCTGGCTCTTTCTTTGATTGGTCTGGGTTATGTTGCCACAAGTTGCATTTCACAACAATTTAGCATACATTTTTAAGTGCATCATTTGCAACTTTTTTCTCACTGCGTAGTCAAAGTAGTTCAGTATTGTATTATTTACATTTTTACACACAGCCTGCATTAGTCCTAGAAAGACAAGACATGAAGACATGTAACATAATTCAAAACAAACTAATTCAAGCTCATCTTCTCAAAATAATATGATCATACAATATCCAATATATAAAATTTTCCTCATTAATATTCTTATTCATTAGATTAGTGTGCTTTTCATCTCTGCTGTTCTACACCAGTATGTGTGATATGGGTGCTAGTTGCCCCTTGGTTGTCCTCATGCTTTTCTGACTGGCTCACAGCTGTCCTTGTTTGTACCAGAGCCCTCAAGCAGCTTATCGATCCCATGCCTATTAAGTGCCATAGTTAGAGCTACATAGTGTGTCCTCACTCAGCTGTTACAGATTGCCACCAAAAGCCAATGAAATTGAGTGCTGTGTTCAGCTGGCTAGCTTGGCTATTTTACATAGGCTAGGTCGCCAACATATGGACCTAATAGAGGTGCCCGTTGTCTCCGAAATTGCATACTGCTCTATACTGTACACATCAGTAGCTGGGAAGTGTAATTTTGCATGTTTGCATGGTTTTGTTTTGTATAAGTATTGAGTAAAATTTTCTCAGTATGGAACACCAAAAAAAGGTCTAGAAATGGTACATCCCAAATCATATGCAGTACGTAGTACAGCAGTATATCATTTCAGAAACATCAACTACCACCACAGTTACCATGAATGCCATTTTCATTCACTCCCTTGTTTATGTGTTAGCTTTTATCTGAAGAGCTGTATGAAACAAACTTATTATAGACAATATTTATCAAAAATACAATTTTAGGCATACCAGAATAATATGGACTACATATTACATTCTATTCACTAAGTTACATTTTATTATTATAATGTAAGGTTGTTTTAAACTCCTTGATCAGAGGTTTGCTTCTGCACTGCTACTGAGGACTACTGGGGCTGTCATGCACGAAGCAGCTGCTCTTTTTTTCCACCACTGCTGCAGTTTTCAAGCAGGTCGGGTGGTTGTGAATGTCGCCTGATTGCACTCAGAAAACATGGGCAGGGTTTCTGGGGCCCCTGTCATTGTTGGCCTAAAGAAGGGAATGGCCTAGTGGGCTGTGAGAGAGAGACTGGAAGCTGCATTCTCCCTGATCACTTGTCAGCACATATCCATCAGTTTGTAAGCCCTAATAGTTTTCCTGGGAGCATATTGTGATCATTCAGACAGTGCAACACATAAAAGGGCAATGGATAAAAACAAAACTGCACTAGATTGAACAAGATGGCTGATTTCAAATTCACATGAGATTTACTATTGGTAAATAATGACCCATCCTCCAGTCTGAATTTTTTATTTTACTTCATATTCACAGTAAAATATTTGCTTTGAAACCATCATATAAAGAAATGTATGCTGTTCCATGAACACTCTTCCGTGTTTTAAAATACTGTCTACTATGGGCAAATACATCTACATTTTCTACAAACAACGTCTAAACTAGAAAGGGGTCAAGATTTGACATACAATAATATATGCATTGTCAGTGCAAAAAGTCCTGAAAGTCTCTACCTTTTGACTTATAGTCCCTTCTATGTGACATATTAGAGGTAAACCACTGAGTTTAATTCAGAAAAATCCTTGTCTTACTGTACGGAAATACATAATGCACTGCAATACATTTTTGGGTACACAAAAATCAGATAATAAAAAACCCATGAAATTCAAGGGGGCTTAGCATCTGACCTCAACTCTCTTTTTTGTCCTTGTGCATGCAGCATCTTTTGTAAGTCCAGGTCCTGGGATGGGATCAGAATCCAAATGTGATCTCACGCACGGCTGCACACATAACCGTAGTCAGCAGTGTTGAAGCATGCCCTTAACCTGACATTGATGTGGGAACACGTGCTAATGCGCCCTCATGCAAACATGGCGAGCCGGCTCAGCTTGGGCAGAATCTCTCGGCCTCACTCTGGTCAGCTACAGCGGCAGGACTTCACAATCATGTTGGAGAGGTGCTCCACTTTAGGGTTGCGTCCAGAGAAGTATAGGATGGTGAGGGGTTCCATCTCCTGAGGTACACAGCAGGGGGAGATGGAGGCGTCAGGGTTCAGCGTCTGGTACAGGCTCAGTAGCTGTTGATGTTTCCAGAGAGAAGACATGGATTAAGTCAGAAGTATATACCAATGACCACTAAAGTTCACATTATCGCTGTCTAATTTCTTTACATTTATATCTCTGCATCACCTGGTCTGACTATTCAAATGATGCCAATCTCTGCTGTGTAAATTAAGACTATGTATACACATAAAGAGGAATTTTTAAAAACACGGATACTTGGACACACACAGATGTATGATAACAGATAGCAAACACTGAGGAGGGAATGAGGAGTGCAAAACACTGGCAAACACTGAGGAGGGAATGTCACAGTGAGTTCTCCCTATTTACACATGGACACTGAAACAAACATTTTCCCAGATAAAATAATAACTTTAAACATAATAACTTTAAATAAAATAACAAGTTTCAGTGAGGCTGCGTGTGCAGAAATTACAAGGGTGCATATCATTTTTTTTTTTTTTTTAGATAACCAGTTGTGTGTGGACAGGGCCTTTAGTTAGATTGTTTTTGATTTGATGGACAAGCAAGTAAAGAGATAACAAACACTGATATGTCTCTGGAGGTCTCGAGTACTTACCGTACTATGAGTGGCATCAGAGCTCTGCATATAGGGGCAAGGCCCAGAGCAGTAGTTGGCATAGTAACCCTTTGGTTCATGGAT
Organism: Tenualosa thibaudeaui; assembly: GCA_027481765.1. Classification (NCBI taxonomy): domain Eukaryota; kingdom Metazoa; phylum Chordata; class Actinopteri; order Clupeiformes; family Clupeidae; genus Tenualosa; species Tenualosa thibaudeaui. The sequence continues at coordinate 1,859,712 of JAIFZK010000001.1, read as the reverse complement.
CCACCTCCAGTCCAGATCGCGACGGAAGTCGATGTAGAGTGAGCGGACACAGCAATTCTCCTCATAGTTACTGGGTTAGAGAGAAAAAGATGGGACAGACACATTTAATATTTCAGTCCTTTCCAATAGCAGATGGAGACAAGAGGGCCAATGATAGACATGCCATCACATGTGAAAAAACGCTGAAGACAGTTTGTTAGCGCTTAAGACGGTAAATAAGAAATTCCTCTTCACTATGGGTGGCCAATCATGAAGAGCAATGAAAAAGAAATCCATGGTTGCTCTTCTAAGGAAAACGTAATTTTTTTTAATCACAGAAAACTTTCTGTGATTAAAAAAATGAATTTCCATGGTCACTATTGTACATTATATCACTACTATACCAGTAGAAAGAAGACATTTTCTATCATGGAAGGGAAAATAAACATTGGATTTTGGTGACTAACTAACTAACTAACTAACTAACAAAATTCCCTGATATTCCCTGACTTTGCCTGGAATAGATTTATTGAAATTCTATGATAATCCAGAAATTCCATGACCTGTGGGAACCCTGAAATCGACCTATGGTGAGAAGACTATGTAAACTCGTTTCTGTGTGCCATATGTACCAAAATGATCTGTAACACAAATAATTCAAGGGCAAATATTTTGACCTACGAGAAACAGTAGTTGGTGTCCAGTGTCCGTTTGCGGCGGTGATTTGCCTTAGTGCTGGAATGATGGGGCGGCTGCATCATCAAGATGAGATGAGGCAGGTTCTCCTCTCGCGGCTTCTTCAGTCGCCCCAGATCCCCACGCTTCCGCTCCTCTTTGTCCAGCACGCCTGCAGGAAACAGAAGGGCCAATATAGACCATTTCAATGATAAAAACAAATATAAACGCTTGAACGTTCTGTTTCGTTCCTAAACTACTTTCTCTATGTTAAGATAACATATGGAATGTTAAAACGGAAGGCCTTTGGGGACTGCTGATTAAACTCTCTTGAAGCGGTCAGCATCATGTGACCTTTATCTCTGCTTCTCTGTAGGGGCCTGGGCCTGTACAAATAAAGTGCTTGAATATATATACTACAGAATACTACAGAAGAAAACAAAACACTTTTCATGTGTATGGCTCATTCTGGACAAAATACAATTAACTCAATGTATGGACTTCTGGATAATATTATAGCAAATGTGAGCAATAGAATTTTTGACGTGTTTGCCATGCTAGAAATGAATAGCCCTAACCAATGAATATAAGACTTCGAATCATTACCAAACTGATGATAATTGATTCAGATTCTCATCGGTGATGAGCAGTTTAAGTACCTTTGAACTTTACTGCTAGTTTTTCATCTTCATTGCTGATGATGTCACCAGTGGGATTGAAGGACTGGCAAGGACAGTGCACACCAATCTCTAAGCCAAGATTGTTCTCTGTGGGTGGAAAGAAAGAGGTTGATTTTATGGTACCATGATGAATGACAGCATTGTATATTTCTCTATGTTCATTTTAAGGCGTTGGTCTTGTGTTTTGTATATACACTTTAAGGTCTTGATCTTGACTTATTTTGTATATACATTTTAAGGCGTTGGTCTTGTGTTATTTTGTATATACACTTTAAGGTCTTAATCTTGACTTAATTTGTATATACACTTCAAGGTCCTGGTCTTGTGTTATTTTGTATATACACTTTAAGGTCTTTATCGTGACTTATTTTGTATATACACTTTAAGGTCCTGGTCTTGTGTTATTTTGTATATACATTTTAAGGTCTTGATCTTGTGTTATTTTGTATATACACTTTAAGGTCTTGATCTTGTGTTATTTTGTATATACACTTTAAGGTCCTGTTGTTGTGTTATTTTGTATATACATTTTAAGGTCTTGATCTTGTGTTATTTTGTATATACACTTTAAGGTCTTGATCTTGTGTTATTTTGTATATACACTTTAAGGTCCTGGTCTTGTGTAATTTTGTATATACACTTTAAGGTCTTTATCGTGACTTATTTTGTATATACACTTTAAGGTCCTGGTCTTGTGTTATTTTGTATATACACTTTAAGGTCCTGGTCTTGTGTTATTTTGTATATACACTTTAAGGTCCTGGTCTTGTGTTATTTTGTATATACACTTTAAGGCACTGGTCTTGTGTTATTTTGTATATACACTTTAAGGTCCTGGTCTTGTGTTATTTTGTATATACACTTTAAGGCACTGGTCTTGTGTTATTTTGTATATACACTTTAAGGTCCTGGTCTTGTGTTATTTTGTATATACACTTTAAGGCACTGGTCTTGTGTTATTTTGTATATACACTTTAAGGCACTGGTCTTGTGTTATTTTGTATATACACTTTAAGGTCCTGGTCTTGTGTTATTTTGTATATACACTTTAAGGTCCTGGTCTTGTGTTATTTTGTATATACACTTTAAGGCACTGGTCTTGTGTTATTTTGTATATACACTTTAAGGCACTGGTCTTGGTTAAGGTATTGGTGGTGGTGTAGTGCCACTGTTGTGCCTTTGTGCAAGCCACTTAACTGTAGGCTGCTCTTGGGGGGAATGAACAAATGAATAGTTGACAAATGTAAGCCACTTTGGATAAAAATGTCTGCTCAGTGCATGAATGTGAATGGTCTTGTGTTACATAGCCATTCTGTTACAGTTCAAAAAGCTCTGTATGGTTTTAGAACCAGATTGGTTCAACTCTGCCACTTCCTTACCTGGGTGCATCAGCCAGTCCCTAATGGTCTCCGTCACATCAAATGTGATCCACTCAGCTGCACCTCTTGTCTGGACATTTTTGCCTTCAATGTAGCGCCGCCTTGACATGCCCTGTTCACCTTTGTGTCTCTGAGGAGTAAAGTGCCAGTGTCAGTCAATAAGCATCACACAGGTCCACCAGGTGATGCAGCACATTTTGTCTTACAGGCCAACAGTCACTGACTGATTCCTTTAGTCAATAGTCATTGACTGATGATCAAAGGCTGAAACAATAACTGTAAATCATCTCAACATGCACACTACACTGCTAAGGTCCAGGATAAAGGAAATTAAACCATTCATGATCATCATGGTCATCTTTGTACCCATACACCTTAATGACTTTGTAAATAACTTCACTAAATTGATTGGTGATTCAGAATGAATGTCAGAGCATGTGTTACTTCTCTGAAGTTCAAAGGGTAAAAAGACTAGCTAACAGGTGATCATCCCCACTAGCCTGTAAACACTCTTGCATATCTTCAGCTGGACAGAGACCTGATAGAGCTCGATGCGCTGTTCAACCTGTTTGGCCTTGGGGTTTGGTTCACGCAGGAGCCGAAATCTGGCACGGAACAGGCTGCTGGCATTCCTCTCAAAGTTTGTAACGTTGAAGAAGAACAATCTGGAACTTTCCTTTCCACAATCATGACTGCCACCTGCAACAAATTAATCAACCATTAAATGGCAATGCCAAAACGCCTACTGGTAGTTATGCTAATATTTACACAGTACTTTGATACACTAATCTCAGAGGAATTTGTTTCTCAGGTTAAAACATTAGGCTACTTGTTGTAGCATCCTGTGAAACACTAAGAGATAGCAGAACAAATGCTTATATCAACATCACCTTGAGGTCAACTCCTCCTTCCTCTGCATTAAGCACTAGGAATTCTTTTAGTTTTGTTTGCATTGATGAACCCTCTACTGTTCTGAATCTCATTCCTGTCACCAAGCACAAGCCCCTCTATCTTCAACTGTTTGTTCAAGAAGACGTGATCAAAACTTCCATAATTTTTCACTTGGCTTGGAACAAGGTTATTGGTTCTGTCAAGAAAGTGTTATTTAAATAGCTTAGCGTAAAATTTAAATTAGAGGTGCTTATTTAGGCTTCCCCATGCTGACTGAGGCCGCTTATTGACAAGGTCTAATCACACCTCATCTGACATCAGATATCGATCTCTTATGTAAAAAAAACAGAGGATGGCTGGTATTTATTTAACAGCCATTACATAAACCATCAAATACATTAAATTTAATTCCAAATCTAATTGTAGAACTGTAAGCCACTCGTGCAGCTATAGAGTTGAATTAGCCTACAATGTGTAGATTGGTTCATCAAATTCCACCTGACAATGTATAGGCATTGGTCTATATAAATGCATTGTTTCGGTTATAAATTCACATTCTTATTTTGGGATGGATCATACAGGAGAAATAAAAGACACGTTTGGTTTGTTTGAGGAATACGCCAATTTTGTTATATAGTCTACCATACAGGAATAAAAAAAAATCTTCAAATGGAGGTAGTCTGTGCTCCAACAGTGAGACCGTTTATAGCCTTGTGCCTGCACCATTGACCATTGAATGTTGCATTAGAGTAGGCCTATGATCCAAGTCAGCCCGCAAATGTTTTACAAATCATTGGTTCAACTTACTGATCTCTGTGGGTTCATCCATCATGTTGATTCTGAGGATTTCCTTGGCATAGTACTCGTCCTCTACGTTCGCACTGCCACAGTTGTGCCGTCGCTCCTTGTTAAGTTCCTCGATAAGTTTTTTGGTGCTGTTAAACAGCTCCTGAAATTGCAGTGGCACTTCATTGAAAACAGGTCCGTCTGGGGGGCTACTCAGTCGCAGCTTACTTAGGATCTGTCCTCGCACTGCTTCCACTCTTTTCCTTCTCATGTGATCTAACTCCAGTTTTGTACAAGCGGACGGAGAGAGATCTGTTATTACATGTCTCATGAGTACGAAAACCCAAAGCACCCTCACCAAATACATCCTGCTATTACGGATACGTGTGATCCCCGAAGCGGATAGATCTCTGCGATATCCAACGTGGAACGTAAAAGGAACTTGGTGGTGATCTGTCACTCATCGTTTTACTCAGTCCAAGGGAATACAGGTGTTTAAAATAATGAGCATTTCTTTAGAAGTGCTTCATTTTTTGCATCTGTGGACCATCACCAAGGACGCCGCATGTGCCGGGAATTAGCTATTGACTTCCACTATTTCGAGAATAACTGTCCGTTATGTTGTGGGCCTATTATTGCGGGTGAACAGGCGGGGCCATTCAAATTAGCGTCATGACAGAAAGACGCTTCATGTGAAAAAAAAGATGCGGAGTGTTTGTTCATGATCGACTCATGACTTTCCAACTTTATCTAATAAAATCGTTCTCGTTATGAATAACGGTTTGCCTGTAAATTCAATATGCATAATTTTACATTTACATTTATGCACTTAGCAGACGCTTTTATCCAAAGCGACTTACATATTTGTCAACTATCAATTACATTAGTGTCACTCTCCCTTAGAGCAACTTAGGGTTAAATGCCTTGCTCAAGGGCACAACGGTGGCAGCCAGGATTCGAACCTACAATTTCAAAAGGTACCTAGATAGATAATAGAATAAAATAGAATTTGAACTCATGACATTTGATTGTTATTATCTGATCTGGTTATTTTCAGGTGATGAGGTCGTTATTAACAATACTGGACCTGTGCGAAACCTTTTACTACTACTACTACTTCACCACTACCACATATACCTAACATTGCAGCAGGCCTAAAGAAGCAACAGATTTGAATGATAGGCCATTAATATATTAACATTTAAAACATAAATAAAGGTTAATATTTCTTGCCATACCAAATGAGGGTTGCACAAAAGGGAACCACTGGAAACCTAGATTATTTGTCAAAAGTGATATTTTCAGTGTATTTAATTGCCACAAATGAATTAATCCTTTGAAAGGAAGTCCTGGGATGACCTCTGATTGATCAGCCACAAGAATATTCTACACCCTGTCCTCATGTTCATTGCTATGCTGCACCATCTAGAGTTCAAAATGGAGACACTGCATTTTCTCATCATTGGCATACAGTCTACTGAAGTAGGCTAAACTCACACGCCTCATGTGAATTATGCTATTGTTCAATGTTTAATATAATTTCACTAATCTATAAGTGAAATCCCAGCTAAATGTCAAGCCGATTCATTTTTGCTGTGTGGGAGACACACACACATACTGTATCAACAAATGTGAAAATGTGAAGATATTGCATCCAGGCCATAGACCACATATTTTTCACATATTTTCAAAATATTTAACACAGCATTCTTAGAGAGTTCACAAACTCCACTGAATTAGTAGCTTGAACAACTGAAAAGAATCTATTCACAACCAAAAAATTATTGCCTGCAGATATATGAATTCCACAATCATTCTTCATGCGTATAAGATACCAACTTTGGTGTTTGGATTTTGCAAGGGTGGGTCAAAGAGGCCAACAGCATATAGAGTAATTGTGGAAGTATCCATGTTTTGACGAAAAAGGAAGGTCAATGAAAATTGGAAAGTGAATTCAGTATATGAAGTGCACTGTATTGTACAGTATATTTGCCTATGTGCTTACAGTATTATGGGTCTTGCATGTTAATGACAATTACTTTACTGTAAGTGTAGGAGCAAAAAATAAAATTTAGTTGTAACATTCTGGTTCTTTTTCACACATTCAATAACCAGATAAATGGTACGACATAGCAAAACCTAAGGCAGAATCAGCTCATTTTGAAGTTTTGTATTTTCATTGACTGATTTCACTGATCTGATCACTGATTGTGTTGTTTGAAGGAAAACTTTGCTTTTGCTGCATGTTTCAAAAGTTTTGTCATCATTAGAACCTTTTGCAAACACAGTGTGTGATTTTGGGCCTGTTTCGGCCTTTGCATTAACTGATTTGATAATGGTGATTCTGAAACAAAGCAATCAAGAAAAATTGTAAGTGAGCCATATAACTGGAATAATAGATTACATTGTCCAAATACGTTAGTATAAAGCACTTGCCTCATCAATATATAGGCTATTTATATATTTATATATTTTATATATTTATTTGTTTACAGGTGCAACTGTGTAAGGGTCAATCACATTTCATCCCTTTCACAGTTGAGTTTCTGTCTAATTATGTTATGATGTTATGGATTCATCTAAAACTGAATAAAGTATGTAAAGTCTGAATTCATTAATTTCCCTACACAAATAGAAATCTATTGATGCTCCTGAGACTCTCCAAGTTGAATGACAATATGCAAAACAGTAATAGGCTTTTCCCTGCCAATTTTCCTTTCAAATTATTTGCTAGGCTTTTGCTAATTTGGATAAATGTTCCCAGCACCATAGTGTTTAAACCATACAAACAGGTGTACTCCACAGAGACCCACAAACCACTAAACCCACTAAGGAAACTGTACATGCAGTGTCTCTTTGGTGTTTTATGACTCCACAAGGCAAAGCACAATGAGAAAGCTTAACATGGGCAACCACTGTATGTGACCTAGTAATCTGACGTGTATTCATGTGGCGAAACAGGTAAACATGATTACCATGGGGGAGTGATGATGTAAACAGAACATATCTAATTAGGCTAAATATCAAGAATATTATACCTGCACGGTGTGCAATTCCATAACCAAACAACATAAACAACACAAACAACACTACTTTACATTGTATATTGTCTACAGGACTTCTGCTTTTGATGTTCTGTTCAGCCTGAATATCTGGTTTGGTTTAGGCAAATGATTGTGGCAAATTGGACACCATGTCTTAGATCACTGTCGTATTTTTATAGCTGAATTTACATACGGGGTGAGTGACTGACCTCAGTATAGGCCTACAAGAAAATTCATTGACAGTACAGTAAAACAAACACTGTTTTTACATCAGAATTGACTATAGGTTATTATCATCCTTTAAGTGTACACTATGCATGTAATTATCACACTTGCATGGCATCAAAACTCCTCATGATTTGATTATCTTTGTTAAGTTCCTGGGTTGAGTTGCAATTAAATGTACAAAGCTTGGTTATGAAGGACATTGTTCACCCTCAACCTATAATGACCAGCAGCTGGTATATGTTCCACTAATTTTCTTTGTATGTCCTTTGTACTGCAGTTGTGACTTGTTATAATCCTTCTTAACAAAGGCTGTAGATGCTAAATGGCATATTTGTTTATCCAAATGTTATGGAAAGCAAATGTAAAGTTGCTTACCAAAGAAGCTGCATTGACATGCAAGAAGATTGGTTCCATGCAAACCATGCTGAACATTTTTGTAAATATCTTTTTCTCCTCGGGGCAGACACACTTGCTAGGTCTCCTCTGGAAGCATTAATGGTCATCCCCTGCCAATAATCACCACCTCAGTGCTTCAGTGCCTACTTGGACATACTCACCAGATAGACAGATAATGAGGTAAGTGACATTTACAATTTTATGATAACTTTGATACAAATTTTTTTTTTACTAGACTATACACATTTGTCGTAAAACCATCCACCAAACATGAAAAATGACAAAAACAAAACTCTACTACAAACTATTCATCTTCTGAATAAGCAAACTACATGAAACTACAAGAAGTCAAACAATGGATTACTCAATTTTATTGGTGCAACATTTAGTGTCAAGGCATGAACGAATGAAAATGAGTAAACAACATAAATGTCATGAAGCTAATCTATCTGATATTCTATGAAGAATACACTAAAAAAACATTGGGCATTTGTTGTTAATTTGACATCAAGGTATTGAATGAACATTGTCACAGCCCAAGTTGACATGTTAATGTGAATTGTGTGAAATGTTAATAATTAAATAATGTAAACAATCATAAATTAAATAATGTAATTTTTTTTAACCACAGCTTCCAAATAGATTTCATATATTAGTCAGTAGTCAGTAGTGTCAGTAATCCATTTTGTGGTTTTCTTCTATGGCTGGATTACACTCCACTGGGTTTGGTTTATTTGTATTCTTTCCTTTCAAATGAAGGAAGATACAGGTGCACAATTTAAGTGAGTGTGGGTAGTCTTCTAGTTCCTCATTCTCCTTCTCCTTTGAGAATAGGCTTCTCAACAACATGACCTAAGCAGTGGCCTTAATTTTGATCATCATTTTTCAATCTTGTCTACACTTTGAAACACAACAGTTAAAAAAGTTTATATTAGTACTTCAAATTGATGAGTACCAAAATGTTGGCAAGTCACCAACATCACTGTCCTGGAAGTGTGACTACATCCAGACGTTAAAATGATTACAACTTGTCAGGGAATGACATCTTTCAGAGATCATGTTAAAAAAATGTAAATGGTACAACTTTCATGTGTTAACAGTTATAAAACTCTGTCCAGCCCAGATAAATGAGCAGACAAATGAGCAGACATTACACTGAACTGTGTTCATAGTTGTGACTGACTGCGCCATCCCCAACTGTTTTCAAAGAACTTATTCTTTGCAACTTATTGTTTATATGACCTCCCAGGGCTCCCTTGCAAAAGAGATTTTGTATCTCAATTGGACCTCAACTGGTACAATTAAGGACAAGTAATTAAATTTCAACCTAAAATGGTGCAGTTTCTATGTTAGCAATATGCACCCCTTGTTTGTTCTTTCATTGTGTCGTAGCTTGAATGTTATCCTCTTTTGTAAGTCGCTTTGGATAAAAGCGTCTACTAAATGCCTAAATGTAAATGTAAAGGAAAAGGAAAAAAAATCACATTTCGCAAGCCTTTAAAAGAAAAAGCCATGCCAGAGATGTCTGTGGTTTAATTAGAATATCCACCGTGTTAACCTGTTAACCTCTCCAGCAGGACTTCAAAAGCCTCTTGTTTCATCCAGATTTGTGGTCTAATCTTCATTTATGCATTGGTAAGAAGCCCATTTTAGGTATAATAATGCTGTCATTTTACTTTAACATCTTTTTCAGACAAACAGTTTTGTATCTTGTTTCCAAATTAAATTGTATTACCCATTTTATGGTACTGTATGCTACTTTACACCTTACTACTTTGCTGACGATGCTGCATTTTTTTCCCTCATTGCAATGTTTGACCATATGTCAACATTTGACTAAAACAGACTCCTGGGCTTGAACATTATATTTGCAATGAGTTGAATGTAGACACAAATGCTGTGAACACAGATGATTTTGCAAAACTTTTTGACCAAATCTGCAAATCCACAATGAGGTTTATTTGTATTGCTTAAAAACACTTGAAATAAGCAGCTATGAGTTAATATAATTTATCTGAATAATCTTACCTGAGCTTGTTTACGTTTAATACAGGTAGCTGTCATGGGTGAGTTGCTTGCCAATAACAACACATCTGCATTCAGCTTCTGCAAATTTCCCGATTTGTGTGTTTCCAGTGATTATATTAAATGGCATCATAATATTGAAATACAGTGTATCTGTGCTGCTACAAACTCCGGTCATGCAATGTGTCCCAATGTGTTCTAGGAACATATTATACTGGAGAGTTCACGATTGAGGGTAACAGTACTCTAACTGTAAACCCACACAGTTTGGTAAACTTACAGTTACAATATAACAACCAAATAGTTGGAACCATTGAAGAGGCCGTGCTAGCTGCAGGTGAGGTGATTATGTGATTACTTGAAAAAGCAAGTATGACTTTTATAAATCTATAGAAGGGATATTTTATGACAGCATTTCAGCGGAGAGTATTCTCATTTTGTTTTGACCAAAGATTACATTACGTCTTTCTACTGAATTTCTGCTGAAAGCAGTGGAGCCAGTGAGCTAACACATATATGATCACATAGAAAAGAGTTTAAAAAGAAGAGATGCAAAGAAAAGCAGCATCCACCTCCAACAAATCCTAATCTATGCCCTTGCCAGAATATAATTCTGAGGGAAAAATGCTGAAAGGAGAAAAAACTGTTTCTGGTTCATGGCAATATCTCCACATCAGATTAATTGGCTGTATTCAAATCTGTTACATATGAATATCTACTCTGAAATCTTAAACAGCCGAGGGCGTATTTAAATTAACAACTTCAGTATCTGTGAGTATTGTGTTTAGGGTGTTGAATACATGCACACTACATAAACACATACACCTTAGAAGCCTTTACTAAGAAAACCTAGCATGATCAGTAGCACTACACAACCTAAACTCCAAAACTCACACAGATGTACATTATTAATCTTAGTAGTCTATACTTCTTGTCTTATGAGCAGAATGCCGCATTGCTGGAGTCGAGACATCATGCTGGTGTGGGCCTGGGCATGTATGGACTGATGATGTGGTCGAGGATTATAACAAATGCCTAAACAATCGAGAATGTGTGGCTAACATTTCTTATTACACTCCTCTGTGCATTCCCAAAGTGTCAAGTGAGTATTTCACCTTATCATCGTCTCATGGCTTAGTCTCAGTCTCAGTGTTTTAGCATGTTTCATTCATTTACGCTTTCCTCCTCAATTGTCTTACAGTTCGACTTGAGGGAACTATGTCAATACCTTCATACTACACACAATGGACTGTAGGAAGTTTAAATTTAACCGTATGTATGCCATGCTGTTATGCTATACTCAGAATGACAGATTATTTTCATTTCTGACACTGAGGTTCTGCTTTGTTTATTTTAGTTGGCAGCAGCATTTAACCAAATGAATGGCTTCGAGAGCCTTACAACCACACTAAGGTAACAGTCTTATGCCATTACTGACCGGGTTAATTTGATCTCTTAATACCATCCATATCCTTGGTATCTCTGTACAAATTGTGCTGACAGCACTAACACAATAATCTTCAAACTTAATCACTTCTGTAGACAGACACATCCAGTCCCTGAATTAAAAATAAAATTAGACTGGACTGTTAAAACAAAGGATTTGATTGTTTGAACCCAATGGAAAACCTGCCAGAGTTTGTCACAGTAGGTGCTGATTTTCAATCAGCACTTATATCACTCATTGAAGTTTGTTTTCTTTAATGCAAATATGTTCCATATGTAGCACAAGTAACTCATATATGGGTCGCTCCTAGTAGGTAAGGGAAAAGAGTTAAAGTCATTACAATTCTTTCAGTATGTGATGTGGAATTTTGCAGGACACTAGCATGGATTGAAGTTGTACTCCATTTTCATGAAATATCCATTAGGAGAAAGAAAAGAAAAAATGCAAAGTCTTAATTAAACACTGGCTACATGCTAAAACACAGGTGTGTACATAGCAAAAAACACAAAGGTGTGTATGTAGATCAGGGAGAGACCCCACCCTTCCAGAGCAAAACAGGTACTCTGCACAACATAGCAACACTACACAACATATACACACATACAAAGTTGGTTCTGTACCTAACTACCACAAAGAAAACTCAAAATATACCATAGGATATAAAGGACTGTAATGATACTTTCCAGAGAGACAAGGAATAAATTTATTATACAGTATACCAGGGGTTCTCAAACTTTATTGGGCTGGGGACCCTTCATGCAGCAGACATTTTTCATAATCGCAACAAAAATTTAGCTATAAGATTATAGGTGTTTTTTCTTTCACATGCTTTCGAGCTCTTATTCAAAATTTTGCTAACACTACAACAGTTTTAAATGGGAACGCTATTGCATTTGGCAGAAATTGACAGTGCAGGAGCAGCTTTTTGGTCAAATCTAGGCTTACTGTGTTAAAAATACTGTTTGCTGCACATACTAAACTAATAATAACTTTTGCTTGCAGTTAATGCTAAAGCCTAAGGAAAGGGTTTTGACAGATTAATATAATGCATCATGTAGGCTAAAATGGTCACTAATGTTATGCTGGTGACTAAGACAAGTTTGTAATTTTGTAGCAAACTTTGGACATGGACCCCCTGGCAACATGCTGCAGACCCCTGGGGGTTCTCAGGCCCCAGTTTGAGAACCAATGCAGTACACTATATATAGATTCTCAAAGTGAACAGTGAAATACTATTAGTAAAAGGTAAAATTATAGAATAAAAGACAATTCTTAAATAAACTTACACCTGGATACTTAGTGGCCTTTAGTTTAATGGCACACTATGCAAGAATTAGGTTAGGTTAATTTAGGTTTATTTATCAGCTTTGTAGTCACACCTATGGCTTAATGACAAGATTCTGGGTTAACTGAAGGCTCTCTCAGCTCCCTCTGCATTTCTTGGAAAGTTTTCTGGGCTTTTTTCTGGGCTTAGATTTATATCAGGTTCAGTTAGGAACAGGGGTCAGTTTGTTGTTAATTGTTTTGCATGTACTACACAAGTTCCCTACCACAATCCCCAGTTGTAATGTGAAACAAAATACACCAGAATACATTGTTGTTCACTTTGGTGACTAGTTATTGATCGCTATAATATGGAGTCAATATTAATTCAAACATATCTAGCTTCATGGGTCCCCCATGGAGTATGGCTCGATTACCAGTAATAACTTAAAGGAAAAATTCCAGTGTTGTCACCTGTTGTCACCAAGTGCTGTCAGTAAGAGAAAGGATGAAAAAATGTAAACAAATTGGAAGTGAATGGGACACGCTATGCCCAATTCAGTTAACATTAGTTTTTGATTCGTTATTCAGTCTACGTTGCATCAGACAGCATTCAGTGACCTTGAACGGCAGGGCTACTGACTGATTTACACCAGATTTCTTCTTTAAGTTCAAATATGTAGAATGGGATGCTAGAGTATAGCATGCCAAGTGTAAATGTTGCCAGTGCTCAACGTGGAGAGCGGCCGAGGGAGTATAGTTTTCCAACAATTGCTGGGCCCTGGATTGCCACAGGCAGTGTCTGATTACAGATAGCTACACCCCTGCTTATTAACAAATTTTATTAGTGTTCCTATGTGGTCCTGGCTGACCACCTTAGACTGGGCCATAAACAATTCCAAGCAGAACAGCAAGAAATGTAGGTTTTTTTATTGGATGGTGAGATTGCCAGATTATCAGATTTTCAGCCTTTTGCCTTTCATGCACACCATAAACTCTGCTTTAGTAGAGCTACCCAAGTGACTGCTGATGGGGTGAACAGATTTGTACGGTGACACCCTTTCCACTGACAGTTGACCAAAAATTGACTACCAAGTCATCTCTTTGTTAAACTTTCTGTGTATTGCTCTGTCTATATTCTGTTTACTTTTTCCAAACCCTCTGTAGTGGTGGGTGGAATGCTGAATTTGAAGTGAATATCAGTGTAATATTCAAGACTACCAAACTTGCTCAAGTCATTGACTCTCTCAAGTCCTCCCAAGGGGCAAGCATAACAGTTGAAACAACAGGTAAGTCCACCCATGCCTACCTGTAGACTATGTGTATTGTACCCATGTCAAGAATCTACAGGTTTTCACTCCTGAGGTGCATCCAGTATTCAACATATTTTTATGTGCAAATGTATGGCTTTGAACATCAGTTAGTGACATAAATACACTAAAGACATAAATACACACACACACATTGTGCACAAAAAGACAGCTGTTTGTATCCCTGCATGTTACGAGCAGGCCTACACATGATAACTTGGTTGTATCAAGCATATACAAGGTATAAACTCAGTGGAAATTAAATGATAGATGCATTTTGTCCTCTCCTAGGACTGGCTAAGATGTTCTCACCACAAGAGAAAGTACGATATAAAGATCCCCAGGTCCTGAGATGCACCATAGATGACACTTTGAACTACTGTCAATGGTTTATCTCAAAAGTCCAAGAAGATAAACTATCAGCTATTGGAAATGGGACACAAACTGTTGTTGGGTCTTGGTGTTCAAATGTCACAGAACTTTTATTGCGACAGGCCATCGGGCTTTGGGAAGGTATGTTCATGCTGCATGGATCTACGATTGGTCATTCAATAATAAACCTTTTCTTTTCTGGTGGAAGGTAAATTGTGATGGGGAAATCCTTATGCATTCCCACACTTATCACTTGGACTTCCATGAAACAAGCACAATCGGAGGTCTAAAGGTCTTTCTTGTTGACTGAAATTAAAGATTTATTAGATGGCTGATCTGTACCTGTATTTGTATCTGTTCCTTTCCCTGGCGTCTTGAAGATCCATCGAGCATGGATTAGAAAAGTGTTTTATTTCATAATTGCTATAATTTATTACACTGACTTCCCTGCTTGCAAATTTAGCAATACACTGGTAGATGCCAATCACAGTAATAACAATTTTGCATGGAAAAACATTTATAAAGCTTGCTTGAACATCATGAGAAAAACAAGCCAAGGCATTTCCTTTTTTAAATTTATAAAAGTCTTGCAAACTTTACAAAAGCATCTCAGGAAATATTACCTTATTAATGTTACCTTATTTACTTATTTATCCATCTGAAAACATAGACTGTGCTACAGCTGTTCTCTCTGGTTTTCTTTTCATACAGGTGTGTATACATGTAAGTTTACTAATGGTTCGATTACACACAAGGCCACTGGAAAATTAGAGATTAGTCTGCTTCCTGATGAGATCACACTGACAACAGACCCCCAGACAGCAGACTGTTCCTTATCACCACCTTCTGTGAAACTAACTGTCAAATGCGGAATTCCTATCACTCCTCAGAGATACGTAGTAACTCTAATGGCTCTGGGCATGGACATGAATCTGAGCACCTTCGGTGAGAGCCATGATAATGTTAACTGGACCCATACAGTAATCTCAGTAATGACATTAGTGACTAAAAACTTTAAACTAAAGGTCATGAGAACTAGTTTAGTTTATTTATGTGACAGGGATGTCAGCTAGCCTAGATGTGCATGTGGAGCAGTAGTGAACCTCCCTCCCTGGTACCTTAAGAGTGCTAGTTTGCTGGTGCGCTCAGTTCCTAATCCAATGTTGCTGTGAGGTCGCAAGTTTGCAATCTTGGGGCAACTGTGTGGGACAGTACGGGACGACATCGGATATGCATACACCTGTGTAACACTAGAGCAACAATCATTCATAGTTTACTGAGAACTAACAGATTAATGATTGCTCCAATGTCCTAATAGAACACTTTTTTCCCCTCAGTTAACGAATCAGAAAAAATGTGGTATACACAAATCTTACAAATACCTTGTCAAAATCCACTAACCAAGTCTGTCAGGGTTACTTGTCAATTTATGAACGATATTAAGCAAAAAGTGAATGCATCCCAAGACATCCCAATGCTGTATGGTAAGTGACACAGGAGGTTTTATTTTTGCATTGTATTTTAGTTTGTTTATACTGCACATACAACTCTGAAAGAAAATGTTCCATGTGTATCAAGCTACAGACAAATATTGCGCAGCAGAGGAAAATTGGCCAAAAACCAAGGCTGGCTCTACTGCCACTGGGCCCTGCCCATCAAACAGGGTGGGCTACACAAGCCGCAAATGTGACGTCAGTGGTTGGGGAAATGTGCTGGACTACTGTGTTAATGAGGCAATAAACAAGCTGAGTGAGTCCATGAAGGTAGGCCATCTCAGAGCTTACTACAGTAATCCACCACTTCAATTCAACATGGAACATTATCAGTAGGGTGTACCTATGTTTCCGTTTCCCCTTTATGTGTGGGTGTACCATTTTAGGTCTTCCAACTTGGATTGAATGCCACGCCTGAAGTCGCTGTGGAAATATTTTCAGGTTTGAAGAACAACAGTTTATCTACTGGCAATATGAGTCTTGGTGATGTCCAGGCCACCATTGGCATCTTGGATGGGATGGCAAATGCATCTTCTACACTGACACTACAGGATGACTCAATGATGAATGTAAGAATTTAGGATGTGTTTGTAAGCTCTACTTTCACTTCATATACACTGCAGTGTTATGTAAAAGTTTGGGAAATGGTCATAATAATATTGTTTATTGTTTACAATTGCTGGGCTTTTGAGGTAACAAACCTCATTTACACATATATTGTACCTTATGGAAGGACTGACATTCAGTCTAGTTTTATTGAAACAGAAACAATCACAAGGAAAATTTTGGTGATTTGTTCCTGATTTGAAGCCAAAACATTACTTATTTTAAAGATATTGACTGTAGAAATAAGATTGTTCCTAGTTCCCAAAGAAAAATATAGGCGAATGTCTCCAAAATTGTCTGGTCACCTAAAGTTACACAGCTATCCAGTTCTTCTTCTGGAATGCAGCCATTTTAAGCCTTGTAAAACTCAATGGAGGGGTGACATATGTTTGCATATGTAAAACATACTAATGGAAAATATACTGAATGACAAAATGAAGTTACTATTGTTAGATTGTACAATATCACAAACTAGAACCAGTGACTACCAGTGATTAATAACATAATTATTTTGTTAATTAAATAAATGTATTTTATTCTACTTTAGGACTTCATAGACTCTGCTAGTAATATTCTGTCCACGGACTGGATTGATGACACAACCATTACACAGACCCTTTCTACAGGCTACATAAGAGCAGTAGAGCTTCTGGTGACAAACATGAAAGTAAACCAAAGCGACGGACACAATTCCTCACACGTACAGTTTCAAGTCTGCCGCAATGATGACAGCTGTAACACAACAATCTTTGGCGTAGAAATGGCATTGTCAAGCAAAGCACAGCAATCCAAAGTGGTGGCACTAAAGGGCCTGTCTGATCGACTCCCAAACAGCATAAGAATAGACACACATAACCAAAACACAGAGAGTGTTAGCATTGTGGTCTCAGCTACTCTTGAAAATGCCTCTGATAACAGAGCAAACATCACCCTGATATTTCCTTTCAACAAGACTACAGCCCCACAAAAATACAAAATCTTTTGTGTTTTCTGGCAAACCAACGAGAGCAGGTGGTCAGACAAAGGTTGTGTGCAGAAGGAAGAGGGGGACAACATTATCTGCGAGTGCAATCACTTGACTGCCTTCTCATCTCTCATGTCCAAGGAGCCAGTTGACTTGACCTTTCTGGATAAGCTCACCTACATTGGACTTGGGATCTCCATCTGTTCCCTCATAGTGTTTCTGTTCATCGAGTGCCTGGTCTGGAGTGCCATTGTCAAGTCCAATCTCTCGCATTTCCGTCACACATCCTTGGTCAACATCGCTGTGTGTCTGCTCATAGCCGACTGCAGCTTCCTAGCCTCTGCGTTTCCAGACAAAATTGGACAGCTCACGTGCCTTCTCCTAGTGTTGGCCAAGCACTTCTTCTTCACAGCCATGTTTTTCTGGATGCTTTGCTTGAGCTTAATGCTTCTCCACCAACTAATATTTGTCTTCAGTCCACTCAGAAAAAGAGTCTTCATGATCTTGTCCTTCACCATCGGGTATGGTGGCCCTACAGTAGTTGTCGGTGTCTCATATGTATACTATGATAGGATATCCGAGAGCGCTTACCATGACCCAAAGACTTGCTGGCTGTTGTACGATGGGCCAATGAAAGGGTCGCTCCATGCTTTCCTGTTTCCAGTGGGAGTCATCACTCTGATGAACTTGGTCTCTATGGTTGTAGTCATAATGACACTCCTAAGACCAAAGGTCTCAGAAGGGAAGGTGGATGACAAGGAGACTGCGAAAAGCATCCTCAAAGCAGTAGTTTTTCTGACTCCTGTTTTTGGTGGAACATGGATTCTGGGATTGTTGACATTCTCAATGCAAGGATCAACACTAAAAACTTTACTTGACTATGTTTTCACTATTGTCAACTCTCTTCAGGTATGTTTTATGTTTTATCTGTAATATGTCTAATATTGTGTTTTTGTGGATGTAATTGTTACTTTTTTCATTTAAAGGGATTCTTCATTTTAGTAACAGGATGTCTTGGTGAAAAACGGGTAAATAAATAG
Organism: Tenualosa thibaudeaui; assembly: GCA_027481765.1. Taxonomy (NCBI): domain Eukaryota; kingdom Metazoa; phylum Chordata; class Actinopteri; order Clupeiformes; family Clupeidae; genus Tenualosa; species Tenualosa thibaudeaui. Next base: position 1,841,134 of record JAIFZK010000001.1, on the reverse strand, counting down.
TTCTTAACTTTTGTATGCATTGTTAGAACCTTCTCAAAACACTTTCCTAGTGACATTCCTTTTTCATTTTGTTTCAATCAGGTTCGAGAGGAGGTTTTGAAATATATTCTGGGCTTGGTGAGTTACCTTGCTCCTTTACATCACTGATCTACCCATAACAGCATATACACCATTGTATGGTTGCCCTGTCTCTTATCTGTCAATATTCCACAGAAATCAGCAAAAAGTGAGAGCAAGCAAAATCTGACATCATACATCAAAAAGTGATACCTTGAGGTAGGATACTTGACAACAGTACATGTCTATTTTTCTCTTAAAGGAGACATAGGTCTTGGCTTTGTTGAATTAGGAGAGGTTGTGCATGACCAAAGAGCTTGGTTGTGCCCATCTTCATATGATAATCTTGAACATCGAAATAGCCACTAAACTTTTAGAATTAGAACAAAGCCTAGATGTGATGACAAATAGCACAAATCAATTCTAATTTAATTGTGGTCGCCAAAGAGGGCACTATTTAGCCTAAAGGACCATTTCAATACCCAGCCTAAATATACATTTTTAAATGGGCTTGCAAAATTGCACTTCAGCCTGTATTTGATAAATTAAAGTTGAATATATTCTATTTTGACATCAGAGAACATGGTGTAGCATTCATGTAATCATTCTATGTCCCCTTTAAGTTGTTTTAAGTTTATGCAAATTGATAGGTCACCAGCACACCACAGTCAAGGACTCTTTCTTATAATGCTCCGCCTAACTTATACTTACACAAACTGGCATCAAACTCAAAGTTCCTGATACATGAGAGTTATCATAATCTCTTCCCAACAGCTTGTGATATGCTTGAAGTGGATGACCTGCTAGATCTGGATATCAAAACCTGCTTTGGGACCATGACCAGCATCTTCAGCTCAGCTACACGGAAAGATGCTATTTACAGTATGGTATACACAGTAGCCCAGCAAGGCCATCATAGATATACTACAAATGGTTAATTTGACAGACTCTTCTTTGTAAGAAAAAAACTATTAGGCCTGCAATGGAAAGTCATCTCTCAGCCATTGTGATCAATTAATTCATAGTTTGCCTCAACAAAGACAATTCTGTCATTAGCTAAACTTTACTTCATATACAGTGTGACCTCTTACTTGCCCTCATGTAATGTAGATTGGGTTGTGTAACAGAATACCGTAATATATTTGCTGATCTTCTATTTATAGGTTAACCTTTATGCTCAACTGTGCAATAAAAATGTCACAATAATTAGTTTTAATCAATTAGTAATGATATATATGCATCACAGGACAAAAGAAATTAGTCTGCATTATTAATCTTTTCCTTTTTTTATACATCATCATTGATACATCATGATTGTATCAGAAAATGGCATACAGAAAGATGTAAATTATTATATAATTAAATAAACATTCCACAATGAATACTGAATAGTGTTTGCATTAATTGTGGGGTTGTAGGGGTAAGTGGTATGGTGAATGGCAAGAGCTATGTGGCTTGCCTGGGGCGTAGGAAGGGGGCAGAAGAGGATACGGGGAGGGGGGCTTACATTCTGTGTGTGTGGAAGCATTAAGAATTAAGACACTGACCCCTGGGTTAACTGTGATAAAATGGGTGTAATGACAAGTGTCCTACACTTCTATCAATAGGTCTATAGTGTATACATGTTATATGTCATAAATCTGATATATGTGTATATATCTTTTATATATATATATTGAAATAGTATATATAGTTAAAATAGTTCCATGTGAATTCCTCAAAGGCTGTGCCTACATTTTCCAATTTGATGGAACTTTTGAAACTTTTATGTAGGCTATGTCGCCAACCACCTGTGGCCCACCTTATTTGTTAGTCAAAGCGAAACTAAATCTGACTTTTATTTTACAAATATAAAAAATTGGGATATTTTATTGTAGCTTATGATTAGTATAACTGATTTCGATCTAATAACTTTTTGATTAGATTGTGGCGACTGGCTACTGGTTAGGCCCACTATGTTATTTTGGTCATTATGTTCAATGTAGTAAAAAGTTTTGCAGAGCCTTTAGTTCCACAGTGGGTTCTGCAGGTTTTGAATAGCAACCATAACTACGACATAAATGAACAAAATCGTGATGGATTCGGTTGCAATTTTGTATTGTAATGTGGTTGTTATATTATTTATATGTATATATATAATGTGCTCTGATTGCCATGCTGCAGCCTCACAGTAGACTGGAAACATGACTTTGACAAAGGTTTTTGACATACGATATGTTAATAATAGCAAAAGTTAATTATAATTATATCTTCGTTTTTCTGTATTCATCTGTTTGCGACTTTCTTTCTTTCCTCACTTTGAAAAATAAATAAATAAATACTTCAACAGTTCATGAGGAGCTACTGGAGGGCACCACATGACAGCCAGCTTTAAAAATTCTCTGAGTGCAGAAGATTTTGAACTGGTGTACAATGTTGTTTAACATTAAGTCAAGGCTGTCCAAGGACCACAACCTAGGTGTTCTACCCAGACAAACAATACAGGAAACTTACAAAGCAACCCCTAATGCCCTTTTTAGGGAGGCAGAGGTGGCCAAACTTTTCTCTTTTTGTGGGCCATACACTGAACAATCTAAGCTGCCTGGGGCCAGAGCACCAGTTTTACAAGTGAAAGAACTACTATAGCTGCTATTAATATTACGTATTAATGGCAATTAATTTTATTTCTTGACCTCATGGTGGGCGGCTTGAAAGATAGCAAAGAGTTGCAATTGGCCCCTGGGTCGTAGTTTGGCCACCCCTGGCTTTTAGGTTGTGATCATTAAAAATGTTATTCTCATGAGAACTCTCTGCTATGGCACCCACTAAGGGCTTGCACTAACGGAATTACAGTGTGTGTATAAAAATAAGAAGAAAGATTGTTACATGTCCAATTTGCCTTGATCTACTCACGCATCTGGATAGTATTGTCTGTGGACATGCTACATGGGCTGCATCAACGGTTGCAAGGATCAGAAAGAACAAAGGAGGGTTTTCTGTTAACTTACTGTCCCCAGTAGCCTGGTTATGCCTCCCTAGCATTTCCACTTGATTATTATCTCCCTACAGTGCTAGTCTGGATTTGATCCCGTTGAGGTTGTTGTCACAGGAGGCATTTTAACCTGTCCAACCAGTTAACAGAGAGAGACATTGTGAATGCAGAGCTAGAATGCTATCAGTCAAGGTGAGCTATCAGTCAGGGGCTGATCCAATCTTTTTAAACTTGAACACCTCAAGAAAGCAATCAAATCTCACTAAAGAATGTCCAGATCTTCAGGTCTGGTTTTATTACTAGGCTATGGATGTTTATTTATGGAGAATGTTCAAAAACAACAGTTCATCAAAGTGCTTACTGTACATTTAAAGGAGACAGAATGGAAAACCATTTTTATCTCAGCTTTGATGAATTAGGAGAGGTTGCGCATGGCCAACGAGCTATCATGAACATGAGGCATGTTTGTGCCCTCTTAGAACTTAGAAATAGAAACTAAAACATGGGCAAATTAGAACAAAGCCTACATGTGATGTCAAATATCACAAATCAACTGTAGTTCAGTTGTGGTCACAGAGAGGTTGGCATTTAGTCAAAAAGACCATTTCACTACCAGTCCTAAATATAAAGTTTCAATTGGGCTTATAAAAATCTTATTTTTGATGAATAAAAGTTGAATACATTGTATTTTAACATCAGAGACAACATACAATTCTCCACTCATCCATTTTATGTCACCTTCAAATAAAATATGCGTTTGGTAAGACCAGGAAATGTGGTGTGCACTGGAGTTGCCTTCTGTTGTCTTCAAGTCATTATAAAGTACACAATGAACTTAATCTGGGATGACACTGACTATTTTGCCTGTTACTATTTAAAGGTGTATGAACCTAAAGACCATGGTACTATAGTGTGCTTCTGCAGAAACGACAGAAATGTTCTCCTGAATTACACTCATGGACTGGATGAAATTGGCAATAGTGTCACCCTTTTTTGACTGAAATAGAGAACAAGTCTGAGTCTGTTACTCCAACTCAGTAATACACACAACTAGGCCTAATTCTGTGAGTTGAGAAAAGGTTGAACATCTTCGCCTTCAAATGAGGTCCACCTCACTGACGTCATGTGCTGTTTAATTTCAGATAAAAGCTAAAAAACTAGAGTGCAGCATTGAGGGTTTTCCTATTTCTCTCCCTCACACTCTCTCTTTCTGTCTCTGGCTCTCTCATTCTTTTTATATGTTTCTCTCTCTCCGTCTGTCTGTCACACACCCACACACATTCATGCATGCGCGTACAGACACAAACCCACTTGCAACAACATTTGCAAACCACAGACGATTACCATATTGGAAACGAACATGCCCCTTTTTCGAACACATACAATATCTGCAGGATGTGCCTCGGAAAGTCCCCACAGATCACTCTATCCTGTAGGCGAAGACCTAGACTGTGGAAACCATTGGTGATATTATCATAATTGGGTGAGTTGCATCTGTGTTGAGGGTTACATTTAAGTCTTGTTCATGATCTACTCAGAGTTGTTAATTCAGTTTTGAGTTCAATCAGATAATTGAAGTTTTCCAATGTTTTAACAAAGACAATACCAACAGGGTTTTACTACTTTCAGGCTTTTAGTACATTTAGTATTTAAAACAAAATACATTAATGATGGATAATTCAGATGTAGGTTATCAGTATGCTTGATACATGACATGTATCTAAAATGAATATGAAACTACATTTTGTTATCATTTTGTGTTTGCAGTGGTGGTGTTGCAGTTACGGAAGCATGTGAGTAGGCTGAAAATTGTGGGTTTGAATCCTGGCTGCCACTGTTGTGCCTTTGAGAAAGGGACAAGTTGCTCTAAGGGAGACTAGGCCTGATGTAATTAATAGTTGACAAAGTCGCTTTGGAAAAATGTGTCTGCTAAATGCATAAATGTAAATGTAGAAAAGTGCCTGAAATAAATAAATAAATAAATAAATAAATAAGATCTAACGGGAATATCTAATGTTAATCTGCCTTTTCATATTCCTGTTCCTGATCACATGCTCTCTGGTACTAAGTACTAACTTCCTAAATTTAACTGAGAAATATTGACAGTTATCTGTGGAAAAATAATGTGAAAAATATGTGAGAATTACTTTTTTACATAGGCTTGTTCAATGCAGACCAGTCATACAGGACAGGTATTCAGTAGGTTGCAATATGTGGTCTAGTTGTTTTGCATTTCCTCTGTTCAGTGATAGATAAAATAGATCAAATGCTGTATCATTTGAATTATATTATCCTATACACGCCTGCTAGTCAAAACATTTGTGTACAGCAAACTTTTAGTGTACCACCATTGAACTGAACTAGAGAGGACTGGTGATATGTCTTGTATGGTATTCTATAATCTTTGAATTTAGTAGCTATCTAAAAGATGATGCCTCTTAGCACATTTCAGCCTTGCAAGTCGATTTACGTAAAATGAATGTCTTGAAAAGTTTCAGGAATGCAAATAAAAACTAAGCATAAAAGCTGAGTGGACAATGCAAAAAAAAAACTTCTGTTTGTTATTTTGCTTGTAACAGAATGTCCTAAATCGGCAGGGACATCACCAAACAATCTAAACATTTTGTTCAGAAACACAGATCAAGAACCCAGATTGTTCTGGCCCTGATTATGAAACTACAGTAGGTAAAAGTAGGTAATGGCCCAAGCCTTTACAACTTGAAGTGTCACAAAGCCTTAAAAGCTTCTTTGGTCTTTTGATATTAGAGAAATATACCACTTTACTTATTGTGTGTAATCAGGGATTAATTTGTGGAGGGGCAGCAAGGAGCTGTGCTCCTGTACTTCTACTTATAGCTCTATAGTAGCCTTGAGCTACCCCACCTATAGTTGGCAGTTTTATGTGGTATGATTTTCCAGGTAGTAGCAAGGTAAGCACTTGTTATTAATGACAGCCAACAAGATTCTGATTCAGTGTAGCAAAACCAGATCCTTAACACCTGTGCTTACCTTGCTGCTTCCAGCGGTCACACTGCTCGACTGACAATCAGGCAATCCAGGTTTGATTCCCAAAGCCTACAATGTGAGTCTGCAATGCTTTGGATAAATACTGGTCAACTTTACTTTACTTTACTTTAGACTGTGAATCACATATAGTCAGCCCCAATCCCAAATAAGTGCTTGGTGATTCTAGTCTCGCAACCAGATGGACCCGCAGAGCCAATTTCAAATTTGTTTGTGGTGTCTAAGGGTTTACCAATAAATCTTACTGAAGACTGTCACTCGGCTGCGTTGATATATATTATAAAAATATGCCCAGTTATGTCATGTGTTTGTGCAATAAGACTGATTGCACTTGTTCTCTCTTGTAGGGCCAAAATGTTGTCAAACATTGGCCTAGTTCTCCACTGCCTGCTCTTCTCTTATGTACCAGTAAGATATACCAAAAGTTCTCAATTTAATTTCTTGAATGGTTTAAGGCTGACCTTAATCACTAGACTATTTTGTTCCTCTTTTACAGACAACAGTTTTTGGTAAGTTGTGTCCTTTATTTCATCATGCACAATCAATATTCTGTTGATGGAACCACTGGAATTGTTTTCCATTGTCTGTTATTATTATTATTATTATTGTTGTTGTTGTTGTTGTTGCATCAAACATCAATTTGCATGTGATTTTTAGGGTCAACAGCAATATACATTGGAGGCTTTGTTGCTGAAGGAACATTTCAGAATCTAACTGCAGATGTCATAAATCATATGACATATGTCAATAATTCGGTAAAAGTTCAGCAAGTCCAACCATTTGCAGGTGAGCAAAACCAAAACCACGTTTAATTTGTAATCATCAACACTGTCACCAACAGTATCACCTTCTTCTGACATCATCATGACCCACAAATCCACAAAATTTACTTTAATGTCTTCCTCTAATGCAAATAGGCTGTGAGACAAAAGGAAACACAATAGAATGCAATTGCAGTGAGTCTGGCAGTTTCTGGAGTAAACAGGAGTGTAAGGACTATCAATGCTGCATTCCAGAAGTTGGTAGGTATCATTCTGGCCTTCAGCTTTCACTCGCAAAAAAAAAAACGAAGCCTACCTTTCCTGTTGTGTCTCACAACAGAAACTGAATCATATGGCCACATTGTAATACATTTGTGCAGACTCTTGTAAGGTCAACATGTCTTGTTAATAATGAGTTTATGTCTGTATGCTTGTAGGATAAAAATGGTCTTTATTTATTTTCATTTTTTAGGAAATACCATTTTTAAAGGAGAGCTTATGATTGAGAATCTTACATACAATACCAATCTGCAAGATTTGGTGAATATGTCTGTGTATCATTTAATGAAGCCAATCGGAATAATTACTAACACCCTGTTAGTGGCAAGTGAGTATAAATAAAATTGAGACCAAGTTCCTCGATATCAAAAAGCACCAACAGTATTCTTGTGTAATTGTCTGTATGTATTCAACCTAACGCTGTTGTGATCAGATCATATCAGAATATATTCATATTCAGAAATCAAAATAATTTGGTCAGTTACATAGGTTACTTGCCTGGTAATTAGAAATTATGCTAGATCACAGTTTTGATGCATAAATGATAGAAAATCCTTTTTATGCCATTGAGTAGCTAAGAAGGGAGTTCAGCAAGTGGTACTGGTAGTAGGCTCAGACACATGGAGGTATAATAAGTGAGTGACATGAGCCTGTCATTAGCGTGACATGACACATATTATGAACATTAATGATACTTATTTAATGTTTATGACTGAGTGTCATTCGGTACTTGTAATGTAAAGTTTACACTGTTTGGGGTGCAGACATTACAAAAAGACACTTAATGACAACAGTCATAAACATCAATGAAGTGTCATTAATGCTCATGATACCTTCAAATCAAGTGTTTTTTTTTTCTTGTAGTTTTGTATTGTGTCTGCATGTGTATGAGGGGTTCACTGTTGTTTTCAGCAACTGCAGCCAAAGTGAAGATTTTTTGAAAACTCCAGCTTAACTTCAGCATCAGGGCTTTTGCACTGTGATAGCAGACCCTCTTCAGTTTTCAGATCTCTGGTTGGCCATCAATTTGTTGACATGTTGTCAATAAACTTCCCCGGCTCTTCTTGAGCCTGTGTGTGGATGGAATTATTTTGAATTTTTTTTATAAAAACCTGGCAACATGTGTACAAGGCCTAAATTAAAATCTATCGGGCAGGGATCCATGGCTGTAACATCTGACTAAGTGGACTGACCCTGCTAATGTGTGTCTCTAGGCTGCCAAAGCAGTGGCATGGAAACAAGATGTAGGTGTGAGTCTGAGCATGTCTGGAGTAACACTGTGTGTGAGAGTCACCCGTACTGTTGCAACCAACCTGAGTGTGTGGCAAATATCTTACACTACACACCTTTGTGCCTCCCCAAAAAAATTGGTAAGTATTGCTTGACTGATCCATTATAAAAAAAATGAGCTGAGGTTCACATTAAAAAATCTAAAATATTTAAATATTTATATATATGTGTGTGTGTGTGTGTGTGTGTTTTATTCCCATCTTCAACCAAGTTGAATTGGCAGGGAAAATTGAATCTGAAATAATAACAAGTGAAGACGCAAAGCTTGGGGAAATGGTAAACTCAAGTTCTTTCACCAAAACTCCAACTAGAAATAAACTTTTGACATGAAATGCAGGTTGAGCTTATTACAGTAGTTTGCTCAATTTGTTATTTTTATTTTCAGATACAAAAAGCCTTTCAAAAACTGAGTGGATTCAACAGTTCCGTGGTCAAAGTTAGGTAGGAGATAACCACTACCACAAAGCTTCTTCCTGGCTGTATTTTTTTATTTACAATAAACAGCAGACAGTTACCCTAAATTGTATTTAAATTTTTTTTTTCATAAACATTCATGATGATGAAAGCCCTGACAAACTGAGGGCTGACTTCAATGTGACCCTCAACGCAGTATTTAAGACTCGCCAACTTCAAGACCTGATCAATGAACTGCAGAATAACTTGAGTGCCAGCATAGACATTGAAACAAAAGGTAAAGGCATAGTAAACAGATTTTTAGTGTTCCAAGTAGGTTAGTAAGCAAGTAGTCCATGTCCATTGTTTACACATATCTAGATATTTTTTATGAACTGTTTTTTTACTTGTTTCTTTTTTTTAATTGCATTTACACATATTCACAGAATCCAGTGTTTTGATATATCTCCCCTTTCCATTAAAAAAATATCCGTTTGAGGTGGCTAAAACTATATTTATGCGTGAACAAAAAGCCAAAAGGATAAAAAAATATCTAGATACAAGTAAACAAGCCTTTAATCTGTGATCATTATCCTTGGACAGGAGTGGTTGATATCAAATCCATATCAAATGAGTTAACTTATCTATTAGAATGTTCTATGGAAGAAGAAAAAGAGTATAGGCCTAGCTGGTCTGTCATTAGGGATGGAAAACAAGTACACATGACTAATGGAACCCAATCAACAATCAAATGTGAATCAAAGTCACACACAAGTCTGGAGCTGCAAAAAGGTGCTTGGGCAGGTATGTTCATATGTCAATTTGGAAATGATTCAGAAATGACTGTGTATGTCAATGGCATATAATGAACCAACTGCAAGAACAAAATCCTTAATAGAATATTGCTGTTTCTTGTTTGTTTGTTTGGTTGGTTGGATCCTGACATCGTTATAATACCGAGACTTTACATAGTGTCATACAACATATTTGTACTGTTACATGCAAGTAATGGTCGTCTTTCTCTACAGGTTTGTATATTTGTGCTTTAGGAAACGACTCAATTTCACATAAGGCTTCTGTAAAGTTAGATATACCACAGCCCCCTCATATCACCATGGAAAGTGATCCACAGACTGCAGACTGCAACGATCACAAAACCATTAGCATTAAAACCAGTTGCGCAATTTCATCACATCCAAATGACTACAACATTACTTTGGAATTGGATGGTTATCCTGGTCAACAAAAAAAAGGTACATAGATCTACAACAGAGCCCCTTCCCCCAGGCAATGCCACATTTAATTCGTGTTTTTACAGACATAATGCAGCAACTTAATTAAAATTTTCTATGTTTAGAACTAAAACTCCTTATATGGCCTTTGTTGCAGTGACATCACTGATTAACATCCCCTGTAACAACACACTTGATTTGTTAAATGTTACCTGTACTGTCAGCAGCCAGTATGATGACATGAGATATAATAAAATCCTAAAAATCCCAGTCCTAAAATGTAAGTTCACTTCAGCAACCTTTTTTTAATCCTTGTGTAAAGCCAGCCTTTTTGAAAAAAAAATAACAAAATCATTCGTTTATTAAGCTGGAGAGAAAATCTGTCCCTTTGAAGACCCATGGCCAAAAACAAAGGTAGGGTTCACAGTCACTCTATGGAATTGTAGCGCAGGAAGAACTGGGAATAAAAGGCGCTCTTGTAATGGAGAAAATGACTGGGGCAGTGTGTTTGACTACTGTGTGAGAGAGGAAGTCAAGAATTTGCTCCTGATTGCGCAGGTATGTCTTTGATTCAGAAATACCCCTCCATTTGACAGTTCCACACTTCACTTAATAGTTTCCAAGAGCATTCAATGACCACGAAGACTTCATTATCAAGCATGTTTTTTTGCATGTGTGTGTGTGTGTGTGTGTGTGTGTGTGTGTATGTGTGTGTGTATGTGTGTGTGTGTGTGTGTGTGCGTGTGTGTGTGTGTGTGTGTGTGTGTGTGTGTGTATGTGTGTGTATGTGTGTGTGTGTGTGTGTGTGTGTGTGTGTGTGTGTTCACTCAGGACCTTGCTAGTGGATATGGAAACACTGTTGAGAGAGCCAGCGATATTTTTTCTCAATTGAAGAACATAAGTGATCCTAAGAAGGACACAACACTGGGTGATTTAGAAGCCCTCACCGACATTCTGTATTCAATGATGATTACAACGTCCAACATTGTTATAAGGAATAATTCAGCTATGGATGTATGTCAGTTACCCTTTGCAGCTTGCCAACTTATTTGTTAAAAAAAAAAGATTAAATCATTTAGTATCAATGCAATCTTTTTCAGAATTTTATAGATTCAGCAAACAATATTCTATCTGTGACCATAAATGGAGACAATGAAAAATTAAATGGAGACAATGAAAAATTAAATGGAGACAATAAAAAATCCAGGCAGAATCGGCATATGAAATATCTGGAATCTGTTGAAGGACTGGTGCGAAACATCAAAGTAAATCGGAGCAATGGACGTAACACTACACTCATACAATTTCAAGTTCGACAAGAAGACGTGAACAGCCCTAAAACCATCTCTGATGTTAAACTGATTCTGTCTACCTCAGCAGGGCAGGCCAAAGTTTTGGCAATTAATAACCTGACTGAAAAGCTCAACAATAATAATGCTGACAATGTGAACAGTAATATAATGATAACTGTTGCGCTGGAAGGCAATTTGAGAAAAACGGAGGATGTCATTCTAGATTTTCCTTTGAATAGTCCAAGGCGGCAGAACCATGAGATCTATTGTGTGTGGTGGCAGACCAGGACAAACAATTGGGACAAAGAGGGCTGCATGTTGATTTCAAAAGGTAGAGACAGGGCAAAGTGTAAGTGTAAGATCGACAAGACCGACAAGACCAACAATGCCAACGCTGGCAGTACGTCCAGGGTTATCTCCTTCTCCACGCTCATGGCCAGGCACCCCGTTGACTTGCCTTACCTTAAACAAATAAGCTTAGCTGGGCTTGGGCTCTCAATTTGTTCCTTAGTCATCTTCATATTTGTGGAGTGCCTTGTATGGAATTCTGTAACCAACACTAACATTGCCTTTTTCCGGCACACAGTGCTGGTCAACATAGCAATATTGCTGCTCCTGGCAAACAGCTGCTTCATGGAGTCCTTCATCATAGAGAAGCTCCATGAGCCCTGGTGCCTCATCTTGGCAGTGGCCAAGCATTTCTTCTACCTAGCAATGTTCTTTTGGATGTTTTGCCTAAGCATGTTGCTCCTTCACCAGCTAATCTTCGTCTTCTCTCCAGTGAGGAGGAAGACCTTCTTCTTCTTGTCTTTCATCACTGGCTACATCTGCCCCATGGTGACTGTGGCAGTCACATACTTGTACTACAAACTGACCTCAAGCCCCTACCATGACCCAGACTCGTGCTGGTTACAGTTCCTTGAACCAATGAAAGGCTCAATCCATGCGTTTCTGATACCGGTGGGATCCATCATTCTGGTAAACTTGTTCACCATGGTGAAGGTGATTGTGACGCATCTGAGGCCCCAGATTTCTGAGGGCATGGTTAACGAGAAGATAACGAGAAGCATCATCAAAGTGATTGCAGTTCTGACCCCTGTCTTTGGTGTTACATGGATACTGGGATTTTTTGTGTTCCTTTTGGATGTCACCGAAGGAAATTTACCAAAGTTTGTGAACTATGCTTTCACTGTCTCAACCTCACTGCAGGTGAGTACACTTTCTGCAATGTGCTTTATGATCATTTTAATACTGATGCCATATCACAGTGTAATTGTAACATGGCATGCTCATTGTGTGCTCTTTTTGTGTGTTTGTGTACTTGCTTTTACAGGGGTTCTTCCTTTTGCTCACTGGAATACTAGGGGAGAGACAGGTGATTTTGTATTATGTAAGAATTGTAGTTTGGCCATGTAGCTTTTGCCCTTAGTCAGTCCCTCAGTAACTCTTGTCAATCTCATTTAATTTCTCAGGTTCTACATGAAGTCTCAAAGTGTTTCAGTTGCTCTGTGAGTTCCTCCCACTACCAATATGCAGATCCTATATCCTGTATTTACATACCTGATCACTGATGTAATATTTTTCCCTCCAGACACAAGAGAGAAGTGAGAGCAAAAGGGATCTTACATCATCCATCCCGAAGAATAACTGATCCCCATTCTGACCAGGTATTGTATTTACTTTTTACTCACTCCAGACACATCAAATACTGTTTGGTGAGAGAGAGAAATATTTGGAGAGAAATACTTATACCTCCTCTCCTGTCACCTGTTATCTTCATCCACTCATCCCCTTGTTCTGCTCATGTTTCCTGTCTCCTAGGTACTCAAGGTTTGGAAACCTTCCACAGTGACATGATTAATTTTTCATGATTCAACATTTACTTGACAACACAACAAAGCAAGAGCTTAGTTATCTTAGCAGTAACACGTTTCTAGTACAAGACAACACAAATATTGTCCACACTGATTAATTTACTGACAATGTGTTATTATAAATGAAGTTGATTTATGTTTTATGGATTTCCTATTGATATTAAAAAAAATGTCAATGTATATAACAGATAAATTTCAATTATAATTTTATAATATCATAGGCCATTCTTTACATTAAAGGCACACCAGACAACATTTTACGCTGTTTTTAGGTTAATTTACAAGCTTCATAGTCTCTTGTCATTTCATAGTCACAATGGTTAAATGGCTCATTACAGGGTGAATGAAAGCTCTCTCAGCCCCTTCTAGTGAATATTCTTGCAGTTACAACACTTGCAGATCTTTTTGATGGTGAACCAATGTCACACAAAACCGAAACTGAATGAAACCAAATCATGTTTTCATGTTACCTTGTCAGTCAACATATTTCTATGAAAATCATTGCTAGGTCCTATTCTTTGTACTGCAAACACATCCACATGTATTGGTGAGAATTTACGATTTGCTTTTTTTATCGTGTCTGTAGGCAGAGCTGTGGAGGTATGCAGGCAGGCTTGTCTGGTATGCCTTTAATCAGTTTGAAACATTATGAACTACTGATTGTTAACAGTAAAAAATGACTGACAATAATTTGATCATCCTCAGCTAGTAGTTCTATGTGTGTCATGTAGTATAGTTTTATGTCTAATTCCATTTTTGTTGTTCTTGAGTTTGAATAAATTAATGAACAGTGGTCCTTGTTTATTTCTGTGATTTTTAACATCAAAGAATAATGTTACTGAACCTGACTGTGGAGCAAAATTCTATACATGGGTTTCTTTAATTCTCTGTATTAGTACTGTCCTGCTACTTCTGAAACCATTGGAACTGTATAATCACATTCACTTAAAACTGCAAACTTAACAGGAAAGGAAATTTTGTATATATTTTACATAAATGTTTTTATTAATACAAGTGGTACTACAAACATTAAGTGGTTATAAATATAATTTTATAATGTAAGCCTCTGAACAACAGCAACATTATCATCGTCATTAGATTTACTGTTTGTAAGAAATTATCTATGTATAGCAGGAATAATGTGTGACAGTGTAAATGAGGGGCAGAAGAGAAACACATCCAGCATCTTTGTTTTAAGCTCTCTGACGGATAACAGCAAAGAGGGCCATGACCAGGACCATGGAGCCCACCACCCCACCTACTAGAACCCCCACAACAGATCCTGCAACCTGACGAGTTTCACACATGTCACCTGTATAGAATGTGGACTTTCCAGAGGCACACCTGTGAAGGAGCATAGGGAAAAACAGAGGAGAGGAAACAGGCTTTCACTTATGCTGCAAAACTATTTCCAGAACTACATAAAAGGAGAGTGTCACAGAAGCACTGTAAGAATATAGGAAACACTGACTACTCTGGTCATATGATTTGAGAAAAGCAGCATAGCTGAAACAAACTAAGCAGGCTATCAGTATTCACCTTTGCACATGTTTTGTGTGTGTGTGTGTGTGTGTGTGTGTGTGTGTGCATGTCTGTAATTCCTCAGTTTCACTATCCGTCCCCTGCTTTTCATATCTTGCTATATTATGCAAAACATGCATATGAGAATATGAGTGTGTTTGACTGGAAGTACATGTTAAATTTACATCTGTCTTCTTTAACTAGCCGAGGAAAAAAAAACCCACAATCACAATAAGCAGGAAGTGAAAAGCAGGAAAAGATCACGCTGGCCAGTGTAATATATTTTAGCATTATGACTAAAGCTAAACTGCTGTAGGTGTGGGCTGTGACCCATAACCCATGACTGTGTGGCGGACGGTCCAGCACAACACAATAAAATAGTAAAGACATAAAACAACTACTATTACAATTAGAATTTATAGGACACTTACAATTACACAAACATGATGATCTTTGTAAAAAGGAATAATTATTTATTATTATTGAAATTTTATTTTTTAAAATGTACTGTTCGCTGTAATGCGTATGTACTGTGTGTGTGTGTGTGTGTGTGTCCATGCTGACCTGCAGGTGGCCTGGCCATATTTCTCCACACACACTCCTCCATTAAGACAAGGGTTGGGGGAGCAGGGATCAGTGATGGCGCGGGCCTCCCTGGATCGGGCCTCCTTTTCTATCCTCCTCCCCTCCTTTTCCTCCTCCTGTGCTGAGGCCACCACGGGCACCTCAGTCTTCAGCAAGTGGGTCAGGTCTGCACACAAACAGTGGCTCAGATTACAGCATAACCTGGTCCGTCTCAAACTCAACTGGGTACTATTACATGAGGCTCCTTCTCAGCTTGAATTGTATGAATTGTGCAAATTTGCACAAATACCAATAGGTTGGAGGAATAATTTATGGGCAGAAAGCATTGATGCACATTTTTTTTAAGGTTTCCCTTTTTCTTAGCCTGACCATGCCTTCCTAGCTCTTACACTTGATTATCATCTCCCTATAGTGTTAGTTTGGATTTGATCCCATTGAACTCATTGTCTCAGGAGGCATTTTAACCTGTCCAGTCAGTGAACAGAGGGAGGCGTTGTGAATGCAGAGCTAGAATGCTATCATTCAAGGCAAACTATGAAGCATGACCCAATCTTTTTAAACATAAACACCTCAAGCAAGCAATCAAATCTAACTACTGAATGTCCAGAACCTCTGTACTAAACGAAAGTGTAGAACGAGGGTCTGGTTTTATTACCAGGCTACCTGTTCCTTCATGCAGTTCTTAAGTTTACCTCTCTAGCACATTACCATCAAAGTCAGCAGTGAGGATGAGGTCATCATTTTTTAAGAAGCTTCTTCTGTTCAGTTGCAGATGAGACATGAAGGTACCCCAGCCCAGCTCTGGTCCTTTGTAGCATGAGCAGCTTGCCTCCCAGGTGCCATTCACATTCCCTGGCCTATTCCATCTGTAACTGGCATCTAGTGGAGGGACAAATTAAGACACAAAGGAGTTAACTTTTCTGTGCATCTAAACAGAGCAGGAGAGTGAGCAACAGGGAACAGGCCAGTTAATCTGGGGGTCATTTTTTGGGGGGGATCTGTCTGGCTGCTTGGGGTAATTTTCTGAACAGAAAAGCTGTTGCCCCTTGACATGTGAGATGTTGCCCCTTCATAGGTAAAGACGTTTGGGACCCAAGGTTGTTTCCAAGCACTGTCAATAGAGATTTTTAGCCTGCCTGGAGACATTTGTAAAAATACACACGTCAAGTTAACACACTTATCCATCTCACTCTTTGACTTTAACACAATGTCTGACTGCTACAACACTGTCCATAATGCTTGATAACCACCTATGGATTGACTACCACGTAATGTTATTGTTATTGTTAATGTATTTTGGAACTATTATAATGCTTAGATAAACCCATGGACAACTTGGTTTACTACTGATTGTACTTTTCCTACATGACCCCTGGCAGTTGGATTGGCCCTTTGAGTCATGAATCTGCCCAAGATTTCTTCCTAGACTAACTAAAATACTATTGTAAAAGGCGCTGTATAAATATAATTGAATTTAATTGAACTACCAGTGGTGAAGCTGCGACTGTTGGACATTCGCAGGGTAACATCTGGGTCTTGGTCCATGGCAGTGATTGTGAACTGTCTGTTTACGGCAGGCCATTCCAATACACCATCATTCTCACCACTGTAAAGGTGAAAAGTCACGCCAAGGTAATCAGCAGAGTCAGCATCTCGACCTTTGGGGTAGACGGTGAACCCAAACCCATAGCCCTCAGAGTTGTAGAAGCGGCCGCTACTGATACTGCTGCCAACTGTTGCAGCCGCAGAAACGTCACTAAATTTTTTGATCTGCCACACCGCACTGGGGCACACTGTTTCTGTCAGAGTGATGTCATCGATGGAGATGCCACTCGAAACCTGGTTTGCAACTCCTGCAATGCCCTGGAAAAAGTAACGGAACTTCTTCCCATTGCTCAGGGGCACATGAGCAATCTTCCAGGAATCATCCCCATGACCTGAAGCAAGAAGAAATGGAAAACATTTTTTTTCCCAAAGGGACAAGAAAAATAAATAGTACAAAAAGTAATACAATGCCTCTAATAGGACTGTTTGGTAAAAAAAACCTACGCTACCTGTAATGGTGTGCACTTTTTTCACCTTGCGGACTTCCCCTATGCCATCATCAAGGCGCAACCAAATGACCAGTTTGTCTCCGGCATCCCCTGACATCTTGTAAAAGAACTGCAGGCACTGGTAGTTTCTCCGTGGGTACAGGATCCGTGACTCCAACAGAGCACTCTTCCCAACAGCGGCATTCGACGTGTCAAAGTGCATAAAGAGGCCAGCATCTGCCGTGGGACATGGTGGCAAAGGTTAGCCTGGTTTGCACACATACTGCTCTGCTATGCATCTCAGTCTGGCCAGTAGGCCTATCTCTACTTGTTCCCATTCGCCTGAGATAGGGAACCTATCAAAAACTGTATTTTACCACAACGTGATGGAGGCAGGCTGTTTTGCTTCAAACTGTGATGCATCCCAAAATCTTTTCTCGGCAATCATTGGTTTGATTGGTTGTAAGCATAACCAGTGTCTGCAGAGGCATTTTGATTTAAGTCTGTTAATTCTGCCTCTTGGAAGTTGAAGATGACATGAAACTGTCCAGACTGAGATGTATAGCTGATCAGTATGTGTGTGAGAACCAGGCAAGGTCAAGGTACATTTTCAAAACCAATTTTTTTGTGAGCTTGTGATACAAATTCTGCTTTCACTACACTCAACTCATAACCACATACTGTAAGTTGAAGTGACAGCATAGGTTATTATATATATATATATTATATATTATTCAGGAATAATGGGGAAAGAGTATTATTTTTTACTTCATAAGAAATAGTCAATAGGCAATAGATATCTAATAAATCTCCAGACAATGTCATTATCAAAGCACTGACAAAATGTCAGTGTCTCTCTCTGTCTCTTGAGCCTTGTCCAATGTCAAAAGACAAAGTAAGATATACACTGAATTTTGTTGTATGTTGATGCATGCAGCACTGTCCGTGTTTACCTCTACACTGGCCTCCCAGGGTGTGGTCATTATTGCCAGTGGTGCTAGAGGTCTGGACCCAGTCCCCGTTGTCATCCTCATTCTGAATCATGCCACCGATGTTGATCTGCTCAAAGGAAAACTGGTCCAGCAGGGTCAATGGAGCCGCTAGTAAGACACAGAGGTATGTTTACTGATAGCATAATACATTGCAATGCTAACTTATGTTGTTTTTTAAAGATCTACTTGGATTTGTCTCATCAAAAAAACACCTTATCCAGAGTTTGAATGAAACCAACAGGAAGAAATTACAAATGTACATGTTTATTTAAAAATAGATATTGTCAGTGGTAAAAATGTGAATGTAAAATATTTGCCAATGTGTAAAAAAATCTGTTATCCTCCAAAGAGGGGAGTGGTGAAAAAAAGTCTACCAACCATTATGTCCACCAACAGGTATTGCAAATACAGCTTATGCTAGTTGGCACTAATAGGTACAGAAATGACTGCAGGCGGTTGCTTTCCACGCTGCTCTACTAACCACACTCATACTTGCGGTTCAGTCTCTCCAGGTCAACTGCACTGAAGTCCAGTCGCTGGCCAATCACGTTGTTGAAAGCAGGTATTGCCGTGGTGATGGTGGGGATGTTGGGGTCCTTGTTAAATGAGTAGGGCCGGTAGTGCATGATGGACTCGTAGTCATACGGTGTGTTCAAGTCTGTGATGAAGTCATCCTCATACTTGTTGAAATTGTGCTCTTTCCCTGTTGAACCAAGTATATTTCAATTTAGTGACAAATATCATGCATCTTACTTATCTGGAGTATGTTCATCCTGGATGCTGACAGCATGATGAACATCCTCTGTGTATATTGCTTTCAGGCCTACTGTTTTATTACTTTAGTACACCTATACACAATTAGCCCACTAATATTGCCATCAGACAATAGTCTTGATTAGCTAAAGTTCTTTTTGCTAACCATGAACATTTTAATAATAATTATAATTAAACTCTGTTTGGGACAGTGGTAGATATGAGAACATCGTTGGAGGACTTTATGGATTTTCAGTGGAGTACTAAGAAGTTGTGCTCTCAATGGAGAGTTGTATCTGAGCGCTGGCAATTCACCGTCAATAATTTGGTCCCAGTGGATTAAGACGTAATCGTCACGGTCGGACCTTGATTGCTCGTGGTAGAAGCCGAGTGCGTGCAGGAGCTCGTGCTCAACGATGGCTTTAGTGTCGCACCTCGCCCCAATGGACACATTTTGGCCTGTCCCCAGATCACCCACAAAAGACCAGCACCTGCATCCGAGAGGAAATAAGAAACAAGACTATTGGATTGTCGCAGAAATGAAGTGGCACTGCAATAAAATGCCATTGATTAATCTTAACAAGACTGGTGCTGCCATATCCACATCATGAATACGAGGTAAAATATTTGGTGTCACTAATACAACAAGTGACTGTTCCTTAAACAAGTACTAACTGCACATTAACAAACAGAACACAAAAACAAGAGAAATTTCTCCTGATAATATCAATCTTGTGGCATGCCCCTCATTTAATCCTCACTAGAGTTCATTTATTCATATCAAAGTCATTGCAGATTTTTATCTGTTCTCCTTGTGAGACCTTGTGTCTTGATGGTGCAGTAAAAGATAGTGGCCATAAAGATTGCACAAGTCAAGGCTGCTGTAATGATTATGGAAGTTTGTCTGGAGGTTTGCTCACCCATCCAGCTTGTTGAAAGAAATGTAAGTGCTTTCGCCCTCATATGGCTTGAAGTCAACACAAGATTTCAGCCGATACATCTCAAAAGCCTGCAGGATCACACCCTTGGCATTCAGCTCTGGAAAGCAACAGAGATTCAGTTTTATTCAACAAATGATTTGTCAGGATCATGATCACTGTGAGTGTAAAAAAAAACATAAAACATGCTAAATACCCAAAGAGTCTGCCAGGATGTAGGGAATTGGAAATTTCCAGTTTCCATCCAGAATAGCATTTCTTCTTGGCTAAAACAAACAAAGTTGAGATCTGGACAACTCAATATTTCAATTTAATTTCTGTTGGTTAAACTTTAATACTTACATCTGTAGCAATATCTCCCTGAAGGAGATCTCTTGATGACTCTGCAATATAACAAATCGTATTGAAAAAGGAAAAATAAAACAATCTATCGTAAATGAGGCACTGCAATGTCAGCTTTGTGTTTATGCAATGAACTTGTAATGTGAGCACTCACTGTTTGTGAAACAAACATTTGAATTATTTAGGCTTACAGTTTATTAAGTGATTACAGAATAAACAATGCAGACTCTGCTAAAGCTGATTGGAAACAGTTTTGGAAATATGTACAGATATTAGCCTGCATGTAAAAGTAAACAGATGAAAGTATTTTAAAAAAGCACAGTGCACCAGTACCTAAATTTATCTCAGGAATATCTTCTCTTAACTCTCCTGCATCTATGTCACGTCCTGTTAAAAGTATTTATTCAGTTATCAAAGAATAACAAACAGATCCATGTATGCATGCAACAAAAAATATATGAATGTTTACTCAAAATAAATATGTACCATTATCATAATATGTTGGAACTGCATCAGCCTGGTTAAGCACAGAAATAGACAGAAATACTCATCATAACATTTCCAGAATGTTTTCCAGAAACACAATGCTCTCTATGCTATTTCAGTGTCACAAGAATTAGTAAATTAAAAAGTAAATTAATGATGCAAGAAATAACTATTATTTACCCTCAGAACCAACAGGAATACTGTCAAAGCTGATATCTTCCACTTCATGCTGGAGAAGCCCATGTTAAGTCCTGTGAGATTCTGACATGTATTACTTGACTGGTGTAAACATTACCATAAAGCAAGAGCACAGAGTGATACTTTGATCGGAGGAGGCAAGACAGTAAAATTCTTGGTGCTTACACGTGTCTGTGACAGCTCAACAACGGCCTTCACAGATAGTGGCACACATGACCAGAAAGCCTGAGTCAGCTCTTTGTTTTATTACATTTTACACACTCATTACAACAAAAGGCAATGTTGTAGTTTTAAATCACTGCGAGGGTTTATGATCAACCTCTCTACCTCTATGACCTCTCTTCATATACACACTTAGACATTACATATATTTAGGAGTCCAGTGTATGGATGAGATCTGCACAGTTCTTCAGCCATGACATTTCATTAAACATTTCTTATATTTTAAACACCTTCAATGAAAGATTAGGGTCAGGTGACCTCTCAAATGGTTTTGACATAATAATGAACTGAACTGTCACAAAAGCCAAAAAATGTGTGCATCACTGAAATGTATTCACATACACAAATAGCAGGTTTGCTCTGCGGGAGCTACTGGAGCTAATTAGCTAAGCACCCAGCCAACAACTAATTAGCTCATTACCAATTCACCAAAAGCCCCGGAGCCAATCACAACTGCCGTCAGCATGGCATGGGCATTCATGAATCACTGGTTAAACTATGGCCAATTTATTGTCCTTCGAACTGAGATATCAACTGCAATTAAAACCCTTGTATACATGAATGGTGCATTTGCTTACTCATGGCCAAACTTCATATCTTCACTGATGTTGTTTTGATTCCCAGACTAGTTTATTCCAGTCAATAACACCAATAATCTATTCCATATTTCTTATCACCCACCATCTTAACATTATCTAATCCTTAGTGTGATGTGTGTAGATATGCTGGATGGCTACAAGTATGACATGACATGTTCCACTTGATAAAAAGCACTTTAATGATTAATGTGAGCAGTTATTGTTTTAGTGTGTTCATCCCCAGAGACATGGAGAGCTAACTAGTACTGAATGGCATTTAGCTGACACTTTCAACCAAAGCATCACAGACTTGCAACGTAGGGTTTGGGAATTGTCAATCAAGCAACATATCCACTGCTCCACCAAGCCCACACAAAACTACACTGTCTCATCCTGAAATCAAAAGAGCTACTGCTGCAGGTTACCAGTTCTCACCTTCAAACTCAATAAAGAAAATGAGATCATCGTTCTTCAAGTAGCTCCTCTTTTGCAGGTCTTTGTGGGAGAAGAAACCATTCCAGCCCCAAGTTGGGCCACGGTAGCAATCACAGGAAGGGTCATACGTCCCAACCATCTCAGGCTTGTCCCAGAACTGTTGGTTGGTACCTAGCCATTGGAGCAACAGTACAGATAATAGTCAATACTCAATACAATACAATCCTATGTAGCTGTGACAAGCACTTGACTTTATTCTCATGATAAGCCAAGCCTGGTCTGGTCCTCATGAATTTTAATTCTAAAAAGAACTTCCCCTTGCTCTTAAAAGTATTGGGACACCCTACTCTTACATGAGAAATCCAAGTGCTAGTGCCAGAAACAAGTGGAAGTGGGTAAAATGGGACAGGACCCTGATTCTCATCGTAACCACGGTCTGGTACTCATGAATATGTCATTGTAAATCTCCAAGCAGGACCCTGTCCCTTACCATAAATGAGCTGTTTGCCATCTGTGGTGAAGCTGCGGGAGAAGGTCTGGCAGCGTAGCATGTCACGGTGCTGATCCAGTACAGTAATGGTGACCACTGGAGCACGTGGTCATTCACCCAACTGGTGAGGTGGAAGAAGGCACCCATCCAGCCGGGATACACCTCTGAGTTGGGAATGAGCTGGATGCCGAAGCCGTAGCCCTCAGGGCTGTGGAAGCGCGGGCTCTGCAGGTACTCGCCCGGGCCATGGTGGCTATGAGTTGGCTGAAGTTGGCTATGCGCCAAACGCCACTCGGGCAACGCGTTTCAGCCAAGGTGACATCGGGTCGGGTCTCCGCAGAGACCCTGGAAGGCGACCCAGGAGGGATTGAAACTCAGCTTTGCATCATGCCTATAACAACACTCCTTAGCTTGTTTCAAGTCTTGTTTTCTCACCCGTGAAAATGGCTGCTGTTGTGGTGGAGATGGTATTCCCCATGGGGTTCTCCCTTCTGGCCCAAACCAGAAGTCTGTCTTTGGGGCTACCTGTAATCTTGTAGAAAAACTGGAGACATTGGAGCTTCCTTTTAGGGTACAGGATCCGGGACTCGAAAAACGCAGTCATCAGGAAGCCCCATGTTTGTTGGAAAATGCATGAAAAATCCACCACCTAAAGATGGCAAAGCAAATGGTTAATATGACAAGTAACCTAAGAATTCAGCATCTGAAACCTGAAAACAACATAGACAACTACTACAAGTTACTTTTCATGCCATGACATGCTGCCCATACATGGCTAATACTGGACTCATTCTCAATGAAATGTGATGAGAAAAATGCATTTACTTGTGGGTTATTCCAGCATATTGTACTATATTAGATACATCAGTACCAATTTGTTTATACCTCAGATTCAGTGATGACAACCTTTCTAATTGGCCCATTAATGCTGAATTTACAGTCAGTACAGAGTTTTTGTGAAAATACTCACCGCTGCACTGTCCCAGCAGAGTGTGGTCATGTGTTGCTGCAGAGCTCTGTGTGTGGATCCAGTCTGCGTTGTCCTTTTCATTCTGAATCATTCCACACACACTGCTGGACTCAAAAGCACACTGGTCCAGCAAAGTCAGGGGGGCAGCTGAAGAACATGTGGGGTTAAAGGTCAAGCCCCTTAGCCATAAGTGTCATGATAAGCCTATTTTGACCTAAAACACCTGCTAAAAAGACCCCCTAAAACCTAGGATTTTAAGAAAATGCAAAACAATGGTCAGTGCCTATTACATGATTAATTTCTCAGGGTCTGGAGCAGATAGAAGCATGAAATAAAAAAATTGAGAGCCTTCTCCTTTGTCTTGTCTCTGGATTGACATGCCTAGCCTTCAAGTGTAGTTTTTTAAAGTCATTGGTTGAAAGTGATATATATGCTGCTCCAGGTTTTAATGAGTTAGACAAACAATGCATCAAGCATCCCCCATCCATCAGTTTGTGTGTCTGTCTATTCTTTTGGTATTCAAGTACAAAACTACATTGTGTACTTACAGCAGTTGTACATCCTATTCAGCTGCAACAGGTCCGTATCACTGAAGTCATTGTACTGGCCAATCAGCTTGTTCATCTCAAGGTCTTTGGCTGTGATAGTGGGTTTATTGGGGTCCTTGCCGAAAGCATACATGCTTTAACGCATGACGGACTCATAGTCATATGGTGTGTTCTGGTCTGTTATGAATGTGTCATTATACTTGTTGAAGTTATTCTCAGACCCTGTAAGGTATATAGAGTATAAACGACAGAGAAACCCCCTGACAATTTTTTTTTTTATCATTATTATTATTATTATTATTTCATTACATTTACATTTACATTTAGACATTTTATCCAAAGCGACTTACAAAAGAGGATAACATTCAAGCTACGACACAATGAGAGAAACAAACCAGGGGTGCATATTGCTAACAACTGCACCATTATGTTCCTATTATTATTATTATTATTATTATTATTATTATTATTGTTTAATTAATTCAATTCAGTTTTATTTATACAGTGCCTTTTACAATAGTATTGTCTCGTGGCGCTTCACAGAAGGAGCACCCAAGAGCAACAGGGGCAAGGAAAAACTCCCTTATGTTCAGTTAATCTAGGAAGAAACCTTGGGCAGATCCACGACTCAAGGGGCTAACCCAACTGCCAGGGGTCATGGAGAAAAATTACAATCAGTAGTAACCATGACAGACTATAAGTTGCCTATGGTTTTAGCTAAGGTTCATAATAGTTCATAATAGAGTATTATCCCACTTTAACAATACATGGTAGTCAGTCTATAGGTGGTTATCAGGAATTATGGCTGGACAATGTAGCAGCGGCCAGGCATAGTGACAAACTCAAAGGAATGAGATGGGTCATGGGGGTAAGAGTAAGGGTCCATTTGACAGCGCCACTGTGAGGGGGGGTCAATCACAAAGCCTCAGGAAGGGGAGTCGGGCCCAGCATCGGCGTCCAGGAAGGTCCTCTGTGATGGGGAGTCGGTCGTGACATGTGCCTCCCGTAGTGTTGGTTGTAGTCCACTCAGGAGGGGAAGGTGAGAGGAGTCCGCCAGAATGAGACACAGCAAAGATAATTGTGGACAGAGGGAAATAGTGAATTAGGCCAGGCTCGCACATCAGAAGCAAAAAGCAGAAAGCAGTAATTTGGGCATACCTATATGCGCATAAATATACATATATACACATACACACACACACACACACACACATATATATATATGTAAAATGAAAGCATTTTGATCCGTGTTTGATCCCTTAGAAAATAAAGATTTTTAGACAGAGTTTCTTTTAAAACAATACATGCCCCTTGATGTTTACATTCAACACCATACACATATGTAGATATTTTTATAAATATTTTATAATTTGGTCTTTCATTTACAGTTTTAGCACCTCAAATGGATATTTTTGCCCTCCAAAGTGGAGATATTTCAAAACGCTGGGTTCTGTAAACGCAATTTAAAAAAAGAAAGATAGTCTTAAATGCTAAGATGGTAAGCAGTTAGTTACAAACTAAAGATAAAAAATAAAATGGTCAGGATTCTGACTGATCTCTACCTAATCTCTGATGTAACAGAGTGCTCTATTCAGTGTCAAACACTTGTTTGAATAATAAGGCAGTGTAGCAACACTTTTAGGTAAAGAAACTGCAAGAAACATGTGTTTAGTGTAAGTCCTACCCTGAATGCTATAATCACTTTTCAAATAATAGCATTCAGGATCTTACCGGGCTGGATGTCATCCCACCAGATGTTGACATAGTCATCCCTGTCAGTGCGAGACTGTTCATGGTAGAAACCAAGGGCATGGAGGAGTTCATGTATGATGGTGCCTTTGTAGTCGCAGCCTTCGCCCAGGGAGAGCTGCTGGCCTTTCTTCAAGTCTCCAACCATCGACCAGCACCTGGAAAAGAACAGTTTAATGTCAACAAAGGGAGCAAGGATCTACTTGCTGCCATTATGCAGGAAAAAAGACACAATATACTACAACATTGATTTACATATCCATATACCATCAACAAAATTAAGTGTTTACACTGACAATTCAATGTGTTCACTTCTCAAACAAGCAAGGACAGACACATACCCATCCAATTTTTCAAATTTGATGTAGCTCGCCTCTCCCACATAAGGTTTAAAGTCCACACAGGATTTGAGTCTATAGGTTTCAAACACTTGGTGGATAACCCCCTTAGCATTCAAATCTGAAACATCAAGGACACTGAAGGTGTAATAAGCCATCTTGTGCTCTGAACTCACCATTACCATTAATGTTGGAGCAGTGGATACAGTACATGCACACAATACATACACATATACATACATACATACACACATACATACATACATACATACATACACATACACACACACACACAGATGCATACATACATACATACATACATACATACATACATACATACATACATACATACGTGCACACATACACATATACATGCATACAAACATACATACATACATACAAACCCAATTCCGAAAAAGTTTGGACGTTTGGTAAAATGTCAATAAAAACAAAATACTATTATTTTCAACACATGCAAGCCATTAATTTGATATAGAATGGTGCAAAGACAAGATACCAACTATTAAAACCCTCTTTTGGGGGAAATATACGCTCATGAAATCTGATACTTCCAAAATGCCTTAAAAAAAATTGGGACAGGGCCAGTAAAAGGCTGCAAAGATTGAATAATGCTAAAAACAACACAAGGAGGAACATTTAAAAACGAATTATATTAACTGCCAACATGATTGTGTATATAAAGGACCATCATGGAGAGGCAGAGTCCCAGAATTAAAGATGGGGAGGTATTCATTGCTCATTTATTACATAAAAATATTGCATTGCCAAGACTGTAAATGAGATCTAATTCTGTAATGAAAATCATCTGGGTTTATGAGATCATACAATTCCCATTGTCTATGAACATGACACTTGAACCACAAACGCTGGGGAAAACTGAACCATGCAAAGAATAATTCATATTTAGGCATGATCCAGAGGTTTAACAGTCTTATTTGGGTCCAACTCATTTGAGATGGGCCTAGAAGACGTAGAAGCTGTCGTGTGGTTACACATGTGAAAATTTGTCATTAATTTTAGACATCAGAAAGTCTTGCGACCAGGCTACGAAGAGAGTTGAATCATCCTATTTGTTTTAGTGGTGAGTTCAAAAGGCAGAATTTATGATTGTGTGTGGGTGCAGTAGTGCCTTCGTTATGGACTGCTTACTCATCTGGAGAGTCAAAATTAATTTGGGATGAAATATATATATATTTGAGCAGCATAAGCTAACACCCAGATACTATATTTTCAATATAATTAAATATTACCAGATAACAAGGGCAAACTGCATTCTATACAAAGTTCCAACAGTGTGGCTCCATCATAAGGGTGACCAGAAGCTAAAATGGCCGGTTTGCAGTCCAAATCTGTCACATTTTATGCATAACAAAAAGAAAGACATGATGAAGACACCGACCAGTTGGACTGTATTAATCTGGGACAAGAAAGAACACTCTTTTCATACAAAATCATATTGCCAGTTAACGTAATTAACTGTCAAGAGTTACTCAAGTTTTTTGCCTTTTGATGACTTTTTTGTGACATGTTGCCAGTCTCAAATTAGAAATTACCAGAAATATCCTTTAGGATATAACAAGGAAAAGTTACAGTTTCAACAACTAATATGTTGTCCTTGGACTATTCTCGAACAAATATGTTGTATGATTGTATTATTTGAGAATTATAGTAGTTGTAGCAGTTACAGTTTAGACAACGTCCCAGCTGTTTTGGAATTGGGTTTGTACATACATACATACAGACATACATACATACATACATACTATACACAACTCTTACCAAGGGCATTATGTAGAATATATGGTATGGGGAATGTCCATCTGTAGGCCTTGTCTACCACTGCATTACAGCCAGGCTGAAGCAACAGAGATATGGGAGTTTAAGACAGAGGCCCTTCAAAAAGTGGTTAGCAGAAATGCACCATTTCCAGAGTTAGGGGCACAGTATTTGATTTGCCACTAGAAAAAAAATATGATAGTAGCATATGCAACTGCATGACAATTCACTACATCACAAAATGATGATAGATGATCTTGTGGAAAAATCCCAATTTATTGTTTTTTTACTTTGACATTAAAAGCTATTTATTAACAGTTATCAATATATTGCTGCTATTATTATCATGAGATAAAGCTCAGTTGATCAGCTCAAAGTTTAATCTAACAAAGTTGCAGCTATTAGTAGTCAGTTCTCAAACCAATCCACTGAGGTTCCTTCTCCTAGCCTCTCTAAACCAACTGCCTCCTTTTCTTCTTTCACTCCCCTCTCCAAAGCAGAGTTGTCTAAGCTTCTCACAGAAAGTCGGCCCACCTCTTGTCTTCTAGACCCTATCCCAACAACCCTTCTTCAGGCCATAACCCCCACCATTGTGACAGCAACCACACATGTGGTCAATGCTTCACTAACTAGGTGTACATTTCCCACTGCCTTCAAACAAGCCCAGGTAACACCGCTGCTCAAAAAAACATCCCTTGCTCCCACTCAAGTGGAGAATTACCGGCCTGTTTCTCTTCCCTTCCTTTTAAAAGCCATTGAACGAGCTGTCTTTAAACAGGTCACAGCCTCGGAACAGCCTCCTCGACTCCAACCGATCCAGTTTCAGAAGTGGCCACTCCACTGAAACGGCGCTTCTGTCTGTGACGGAAGCACTGAAAGAGGGCAGAGCGGCAGGTCAATCCTCAGTTCTCATCCTGCTGGACCTATCAGCAGCATTTGACACGGTCAACCACCGCATCCTACTGGACAAGCTGACCAACATGGGTATTGATGGCACAGCACATTCCTGGTTCAATCTTACTGGACGGTCGTTCAATGTCTCATGGCTAGGACAGATATCGGCACTTCACCAACTCACCACAGGAGTACCCCAAGGATCTGTGCTGGGGCCCCTTCTCTTCGCCCTGTACATCACCTCGCTGGGCTCAATTATCCACTCCTATGGCTTCTCGTACCACTGCTATGCTGATGATACCCAGCTCTATCTGTCCTTTCCGCCTGATGACTCCATGGTGTCAACACGGATCTTGGACTGTCTCTCTGATATA
Organism: Tenualosa thibaudeaui; assembly: GCA_027481765.1. Classification (NCBI taxonomy): domain Eukaryota; kingdom Metazoa; phylum Chordata; class Actinopteri; order Clupeiformes; family Clupeidae; genus Tenualosa; species Tenualosa thibaudeaui. Next base: position 1,811,718 of record JAIFZK010000001.1, on the reverse strand, counting down.
TCTGCATGGATGAAAGGACACCAGCTCCAACTAAATCTCTAAAAATTAAGCTGGTCCTCCCAGCCAAACAAGCCATACATCACGACATCAGTATCAAGATCGTGTCATGATTCTGTTCCCGGAGACCTTGGCCACCCACTGGACTAAAGCTACATTGCACCTTCTTTGTTTGTTTGTATCTCCCATGTGCTTCTGTCCTGTCTGCCTGCCCTGCCCCTTTCTCCTCCCCTGCTCCACACCTGTTCCCCATGATCCTGTTCCCCGTAATGAGTATCAGCTGCCTCCTGTTTGTCTTAGTGCTCCTGCTCCCTATTTAAACCCTTGTTTGTTCCTTGTTCGCTGTCTGATCATCTGACCTTTTTCCTCGCTATTGTAAGTCTGTCTCTAGTCTGCTCACCTACCTGTGAGTTCTGTTTTCCGTGTTTTTACCTGCTCTCGTTTCTCGTGTCTGTCTCGTGGAATTCTTTGGAGTTTTTTTGTTTCTTCCTGAACCTTTTGAAGAATTTTGGATAACTGTCTTACCTTTTGGATTTTTTGAGTTTTCTCTGTTTTCCCCAACCCCTGCCTTTTGATACCTGTTTCTGGAAACCCTTTGTTGGATTACTTGCGTGTTTTTTTTTTTGCTTTACCAAGATCTCCTGAGCTTTCTCCCACTGCGTGCTGTTTGCTGTTGTACAGTTTTTGGCCCATTGAGAAATAAACCGTGCCGATCTGCATTTGGGTTTGTCTTGAGCTTTAGCGAATTTAACAGATCGACTCCCTGTCTGTTTCTCCCACCAAAGTGGCAAGAAACCTAGGTGTCATGATTGATGACCAACTGACCTTTGCAGATCACGTTGCCTCTGTGGCTCGGTCGTGCCATTTTTCCCTATTCAATATAAGGAAGATCAGGCCGTACCTACCCCAACACGCAACCCAGCTCCTGGTACAGACCCTGGTTATCTCTCGGCTTAACTACTTCAATGTCCTCCTATCAGGCCTACCAGCCTGTGCAGTGAGACCGCTACAGATGATCCAGAATGCAGCTGCACGTCTGGTCTTTAACCAGCCAAAAAGGGCACACGTCACACCTCTGTTCATTGAACTTCACTGGTTACCCTTGGCTGCTCACATTAAATTCAAGGCACTTATGGTGGCCTACAGGGTGAATGATGGCTCTGCTCCCATCTACCTGAATTCTCTCCTGAAGCCCTATGTCACCAGACTACCGCTTCGCTCCTCTAAGGAATGTTTTCTAGCACGGCCAACACCTTGTGCAGGTCAATCCAGACTTCTCATATCTGGTTCCGCGGTGGAATGACCTCCCAAGTGCTACCAGATCAACTGATACTCTCTCCACCTTCAAGAAACTGAAGACCCAGCTCTTCCAAGAATATCCATTCCAAGAATGCACTTAACAATTTAATTTCTCTGCACTATTGCACTTTCAACTTAAAATGGTGCAGTTACTATGTTTCTATGGTGCAGTTAATATGCACTCCTTGTCCGTTCTTTCATTGTGTTGTAGCTTGAATGATATCCTCTTTTGTAAGTCACTTTAAATACATACATAAAAGTGTCTCTCTCATAAACTCGTTCAAAATGTCTCTAATGAGTGTCTGTGGTGAGGGTATACTCACAGGTAGGACAATGTCCCCATGCACAGTTGGAGTTTTCAGTCCTTTGCCATACAAGAAAAATATTTATAGACGCTTATCATCAGGAGCAAAATAAAAGCTGTCTGAGATTCAGATTAATTGCAGTAAATCAATTCAAATTCAAATTAAATATTCTCTATTGATGAGAGAGAGAGAGAGAGAGAGAAAGATTTTCACTAATATAGTATACTAATATAGAATGATAAAATATGAGCAAATGAGATATATATATATAAAAGCAAATTATATATATATATGCTATGAATAATAATATGACATAAAATAAAAACACAACCGCTCCAGATTCACAAAATATAAGATATTTATAACACCTGTTCTGTATCACAAAATCTATCAATATAACTGCATTAAAGATTCATGCAGTTGCCTTGCATCTACCAATTCATTTACAGTTTTTCAGCATCAGCTATTGGGCACTTATGGTAAGAACTTCCTCTTATATCTTACATTTCTCTCTGGTGAGTCTCCTTACCTATGACCAGAGAAAAATCTAGAAATCTATATTCTGAAAAGTTTACAGACATAACAGCACAGCTAGGACATGAAAGATGTGTAGTCAAGCAAATATTTTTTTTGTGATGCAGTTGGTTGGCCTTCTATGAAAGCTTTCTGGTATGGTCCATAGATCTATGCAGTGAATACCCTAAGCAACTAGATGAAACCCATTTAAGATAAAAATATTTACTGGTCAAAAATATTTAAATGTCAAATTGTTGCATACTCTCTTTTAAAGCATTCATGACACAGGACACTTTAATAAGGGTGCAGATATGAGAAGAAAAGTGAAGATATAGACATTTAGACAGGCAGAGAGAGAAACACAGTTCGGTACAAAACTCAAAAACAAAACGCCACCAGGGGAAAGCCACCAACTAGCGCACCTAGAGATAGACAAAGAGACTGTGAAGGAGGAGGAGAGACCAAGCAGCATCAGACTGCAGATGATGACCAAGAGCCTCATGATGTAGGAGCAGACAGATCACCAGGCAGTGGATGTTGATCTCCCTGCCACTCTCAATTTATCCAATGCTTTATCAGAACTACTAGAACTTTGTTCCATTGAACTAAGGCCACGCTATTAATTTAAGAGATCAATTGAGGTCACATAAAAGTGTTATGTTATGTGTGAGAATGTGAGAATATATATAGTCCACATACTATCTGTTTGTAGATAAGAATACTGATACAACAAGAGGGGGCCCTTATGAACTAAACTTGAGGATCAGAAGGCTGCAGACCATTAAAATGTACTATGGCAAGTCAACATCTGTGCCTTTACTTTGTGAACTGAAGATGTTTTGCCTGGTGTGTGAACTCCAAACCAAGAAAGTATCAAAATTCTTAATTTTTTTCTCTATTCTCTATAGACTGAAAATACTAACCACTAATACTACAGAAACCACTTAGACACAACATAGTGATATACTGTATGCATGTTGTGAACTTTCCAATAAATACAAACAAGTCCCCCCAAGTTTTTTTTTTTAAATCTTTAATTAATATTTAATTTAACAAACATTTATGGAGATAACATTAATAGCCTTCATAATAACAACATTTTCTGTAAAATGGTCAAAGAAAGAAGAAGAACTTTATACAAGTAACTTCATTGTAATATACCAGCTAAGTAGCTTGGTTTTTCAGCACTGCATCCTGTTTTGACATAAAGCAAATAAAACAACCATTACAGAGGCCATTTTTATAACAACAGCATGTAGTTAAAGTGTATTGTGGTGACTTTTAAACATAACCAACACTCACCTAAACTATTATGCAGCAGATACAACAGGCACTTCTGACTTAATCAAAGGTGTAAGATCTAGAAATACAAATAAAAATTGCCAAAATTTCAAAGACTGTAGCAAGCCCCTTCTTTCTAATACTGTCAAAGAAATTTTTACTGGCATACTAACACGTAACAGTGCTTCACACATTTCTTCATATATAAGAGAGGTGTCATATATGCAACAAGATTTAAGACTGAAACTTTTTACTATGGGGGATTTTAGATTCAGTTAGATTCATAGTTAGTGTCATAGTTATGTTTGCAATGGGGATATTTTAGATTCATAGGTAGGGTCATAGTTAAGGACATAGTTATGTATCAACTCACCTTCAAAGTCCACAAAGATGATGAGGTCATCATTTTTCAGGTAATTCCTTCGGTTCAGGTCAAAGTGTTTCACCATGTTCCGCCAACCCCTTGATTCACTGCGATACCACCCATTAGTGGCGTCCCACGTCCCCACCTTCGATGGGTTATCCCACCAAACTTTGCCATCAGATGCTGATAAACAGATTAAGCATTACAAGCATTATAAGACCATGGAGTGCCATGACCCTTTGTTATTACATGGCCTGCCATGAAAACAGCTGCCATGCTCCACACCATGAAATGTAATTCTTAACAGCAGTGTTGGCATGGTCCACAGACACGATGGGGACAAGACCTATGTAAAATAGCAAGGAATTACTACTCAAAGCACTGTTTACCCCACTATCATTATTTGGTTTGATGAGAAGAAACAGCATACTCGTGATCAAGTCGGTGGTAAGACTGCGCGCAGTGGACATCCGGAGCTTCACGTCAGGGTCCTGGTCCATTATCACCAGTTTGGCCTGACGATTGACAGCAGGCCACTGCATCACCACGTCATTCTCCCCGCTGAGCAGGTGGAAGTAGAGGCCGGTGTAGTTGCCTGTGTAGTCTGTGTAGCCTGACAACGGCTTGATGCGGACGCCGTACGCATAGCCTTCTGGGCTGTAGAAGCGTGGGCTGTCCAAGGTTGTGGTGTTGTCGGCCTTCGCCATGATCTGAGAAAAGTTCTGGATGCGCCACACTCCGGCGGGACATGGTGTCTCAGTCAGGATGATATCATCGATGAAGATGCCACCGCCGTTCGCTGGATCGCCACGGACAGCCTGGAATGTGTAGCGGAACTTGACGTCAACTTCCAGTGGCACATGCTCAATTTTCCAGGTGTGGTCGCTATCAGCTACATGAAGCACACAAATACACACACAGCTTTTTTGATATTTTTGTGATTATGTATTGTTTGTATTGCCAGCAATGCTGTAGATGTGAGAAAATAATGAAGTAAACTCTTTGCCATATGTTCTCTAAACAGAAATGCATTTTTTTCTTGTTAAATACCATAAAAATATAGTCCTAAACATCAACCTAATGAACATAGAAATTGCAAATTACTGTTTGATGTCATCTGTATGAACGACATATAAGTAAGTGACTGTATGAAAACTAAGTAATACTTACCAAAAACAGAATGCACTTTCTTCAACTTGCGCACATTCCCTGTACCATCGTCCATCTTCAGCCAGATTGTCAGCCTGTCCTTCACACTGCCAGTCATCTTGTAGAAGAATTGCAGGCACTGCTGCTTTCTCTTGGGGTAGAGCAAACGGGACTGCAGTAGGGCCGACTCCTCTGCCTTCCCCGTGGAGGTGTCAACATGCATGTAATACCCAGCATCTGAAACCCACAGTCAGTGCCTTTCTTCAAACCCACAATAAAATGAAAAATCTGTGACTGCAACTGTCTGTAATAGGCTTTGTGCACAGCAGACGTAAGTCCCAGAAGGACTTCAGGAAGGGAAGTCTTTTCAGATGAAAGTCTATTTTTGTGAGGTATGGTAGGATAGATTGATATTAGACAAATGTATTAGTTGTACTGTATAGAGTAGTTACACTAGTTTAACACCCAGAATAAGCTTATCTAATAAGCTGGTCTAGGGTTCATTTCGTAGTTAGCGCATAGCTATTAGTCTCATTAAAATTGTTTACCACTGTAAAAGGTAATTACTGGAAACTTTCGACCATTCTGAATGAAAGGCCTTCTGGGACTTTAGGTCTGCTGTGCACAGAGGCCATTATCTTAAAATGTATTCAATTATTTACTAACAAATTCAGCCAAATGTCTATAGCACAAATGCTCAGGTTTGATTAAACAGTTTTCATATTTCCTCTAGTGTGAAAGATTTGAACTTTGACCTCTGCATTTTCCAGTCACTGTGTGGTCCTCAAAGCCTGGCTTGCTCAGGGTGTGGATCCAGTCAACTTCATCAGTGGTGCTCTGGATCATTCCACAGATGTTGGTGTACTCAAAGGAGCACTGGTCCAGCAAAGTCAGAGAGGAGGCTACACCAGATCACAATCAGTCAGTGTCTCAGCAGGTAACAGAATGTAATTAAAGTACTCTCAGGAAGTGTCCATGAAGTCTGAAGTATTGCTTACCGCACTTATACATCCTGTTCACCCGTACCATGTCCAGTTTACTGAAGTCCAGGTACTGGCCAATCACGTTGTAGAAGTCAGGAATCTTGGTGGTGATGGTGGGGATGTTGGGGTCCTTGTTAAAGGAGAAAGGCCTGTAGTGCATGACTGACTCATAGTCATAGGGTGTGTTCTGATCAGTGATGAAGCTGTCATCATACTTATTGAAGTTATGCTGTAACCCTGTATTTCATAACAAAAACAGATTTTCTGGTATTGTAATGTACAGCAAGGAGCTCCTAATGCATCATTATTATGATTACCATAATCTGTGCATAAATGCTTTTCTAAAACAAAACAAACCATCAACGACTTGGTCGAGATGGATGTTGACGTAGTCATCTCTGTCCTGACGGGACTGCTCATGGTAGAAGCCAAGAGCATGCAGCAATTCGTGTTCAATCACAGCCTTATGGTCACAACCAGGGCCCAGAGAGAGCAGCTGACCATCCTGCTGGTCCCCTACCATTGACCAGCAACTGTGAAGATAATGGCAAAGTGTTAATAGCAGATGTTAATTTCACATAAGTGTGAAACATAGAATAAAAAGAGAGGGTAAGTGAACCTTTTGCAGATGCATTAAATTGCTGTGCTGTAGAATATTAGACCTACATTCATTTGGCCAGAGGTTCCCAGTGTTTTAATGGTTTTAGTCAAAACTAGTCTTAAGGCATGAACTGGCCATATGTTTTAAAAAATGGAAATGGTTTTTAAAAGTTCGTTTTTATTTACATTTTTAATTTATTCATGCAAAAGACAGGCTGACAAATCTGTGTCACTGACCACGTCCTCTTTATATTCTGTACATAAGCAACCGCATATTACTGTAGTCAGCAAGCCACCCTCCCTCAAAACATCTGTGTTGTTGTATTGGATGATGAAACCGTGCATCTGCCGTTTTTAATGGCTTTTATATTGTGACCAGTCCAAGGGACATCAGTGCAATGATCATGCACTTTAATCAGCATGATTTGAAATTCTATACAGGCTGTGTTGGGTGAACTGATTATCTCAGCGAAGAAGAAGTGCTAAAAAACTTTAATAAATATAAGGAAATAAACCCTTTTGTGTGTAAATATCACAGCTTTTACCTCAATTTACTAAAAATGTGTGCAAAAACAAAGTGTTGCAGTTGTTTTCCTCACTGCATAAAAGAATTTTTTTACAAAGTAACTGTTACCCAGTTGAAGAATTAGGTTTGTGGCCTAATGCAGAACTCTACCAAAGAAGCGATACACAGATAACGTTAGTTCTACTGCCACTGAATGTAAGCTTCAAATAACATTACAGATGAAGTGCGGTGTGTGTGCAAAAGTGCACAATCAAGCCATACCCATCTCTTTTCACAAATCTAATGTAGCTTTTTTCTCCTTCATATGGCTTGAAGTCAACACAGGATTTAAGCCGATACATCTCAAAAGCCTGGAAGATGCAGCCTTTGGCATTTAAATCTGAAAGACAATCAATGAACAAGCATCAATCAAATCAAAACTTAGAAGTTATGCTGGAATTACTGATACATCACACAACTGCTATGAGCGTAACACAACTCAATTATTAATCTTACAACCATTGCCAATTGACATTCAACATTGGTTATACATTTACCAAGATCATCAGATAAGATGTATGGGATTGGAAATGTCCATCGGTATGTTGTATTTATAAGAGCATTGCGACCAAGCTGTGGATAATAATAAAAATAAATGCATTAATATTAGCACTGCAAGTGTCCAATGAAGTCACAAAACACAGGAAAAATACATTGACAGAGAGGTGCAGTGTTTGAAACAGACTCACTGGTATGACCATATCTCCCTCCACCAGTGGAGTCTGAGCTCCTGAAATAGGCATAAGCCACAAAAAAAATCAATGTTCATTGTTCATTTCTATTGGTGATGCAATGCTGGTGATGCAATGCTGGAAGTTTTCTTCTCTAACGAGTTTCTGTCTAAAAAAGCTTGAAAAGATTATAACTCACCGCGGTTAAGGTAAGGGTTCTCATTAATCTCATTTTCTACCTCTGCAAGGGAAAGACTCAGAATTACACTCAGCCTAAGGCAAAATCACAACAAGACTTTAACAACTTGTTGCATAACTCACCATGCACATCAGATGCTGCATAAACCTTCTTAGGACACACACAAGAATGTATGAATCAGTATAAACATTTACATCTGCATATATCCAAAAACAGCTGTGATGGTCTTCAATATAAATAACAAAAATCCATTAAAAAGACAACAAAGCTCAACTCACAGGCAAACAGGAAACTGCAAGCAGCCCCGTTATGAAGAGAAGCATCGTGGAGGACATACTGAGAAATGGCTTGAACAAAAGTTAATTTGGGTTTAAATGGTAAGCAAGTCACAGAGAACTTTAGCCTTTGACCAAGGTAAAGTCAGTTATGGGCTCACGTGTAAAAACACTAAGGCCTTGTGGTTTAGCTTTGCAGAGTGCATTTTACAATCTAGTGTTTTACAATCTAAGGAGCCTCTATCTCTCTCTCTATCTATCTCTCTCTTTTTTGGAGGCGGGGGGCCCTTATCCCAGAAGAAATAAAATAATGTTAGAGCAGCTGTAGAGAAGCTATCTTCACTGGGAGTCAACGCCTCTCGAGACAACGCATCACTGAAATCCAGTCCTAGGCTGCTTCTTGATCACCAGTGTTATGTTGCAAGGCTGGCAAGAAGCAGTGAGACAAAGCCTTCTGTCACTAGAGGGCATAACTCGAATCTGAAAGGGTGGTATTCCAAAGAACAAAGTTTGACAGTCAGGATGTACTACCCATATTTCTAGGAAATGTATGACTCAGTAAGCTTTGGTGATTAATGTTCACAGATCTGTTCAGCTAACATTTCTTAAAGTTTCTTTAAAGTTAACCTACTCAAGCTTTCCTTTACGCCATCCTCTGAGCTGCTTGTTTTATCGTAAAAAAGTTTTTTTTATTCAGGAGAAACATTAGTTGAGAAACTGATCCAGACAGTGAAGGTAAGTCATGGTGCCTTGTAAATTGCACGTAATAGTTGTAACCACTCCCGGAACGAACCAGTCGGCAGTGTCATGTTATTTACGGGGCTAAGCCAACACTAGCTGGAGGCTAGTCACTGTTGACTGGCATCCACGTTCAATGTTCACCTTCACCGGATTTGTACAATTGGTATTATTCAGAAAAATTTATGTCTTGTCCAAATCAACTAAAGGTAAGTTACGAGTGTGATACGACTTGCACTTTCACTTGAAACTCGCCATATTCGAGCTAGCTGTCATAAACTGTCAATGGGAAAACGGCACCCCAAGTGAGTAACGTTATGCTAATCATGTAAGTGAACACTGAGCAAATCTCTGTAATGTGGACGTAACGTTAAAGACATGTCAAATCTCTCTCTGTAAATGGAAAGCCGGATTGTCCTAGAGATGTTACTAATCGGCATCGGTAAACATTTCTGCACTTTACTTGGCCACACATTCAAAGTATGGCTTAGCGTAAGATAAGGTTGCCTGAGTCTTAAGTTGACTTTCGGTACTGTGAGGGTATTGAAATCTTACACGAGTTGACATTACATGGTGTTTGTGACTTCAATGAACTGTAGCTCATAATAGTTTGTAAATACATCCTACAAGTACAGTATCATCACGTTGACCCGTGTTGAGTCTAATTTGTTTACTGTGCTTTTGCTGTTGACCCCTTGTTTTATTGTCACCCATAATAATACTGTTGGCATCCACGGTTGCATCAGGCATTCAGCCACAAGTGTGGTGCTGCTGTCGCTGAATGAGCAATAACATTAAGTTATGCTTAACTGTGTAGAGTATAACCGTCGGGATCTAGTCATTTCACAAGTAACGTTAGTGGGGCAAGTTCAGAAGTCGCCTGCTTCTGTTCTGCTTTTTTGAGGTTTTAGCGACATCCCTGCTAACCAGATTGTCTCGTGTAGCGGGACAGCAGTCAGCTGATTGTTATGTACAGTCAGTCTGTGTGTTTTCTCAGCAGACATCAGTCAGCTGATTGTTATGCTAGCCAGTCTGTGTGTTTTGGGGAACAAGTGGACCGGTAGAACACACAGCCACACCGGCAGCATGCGCATCCCCCCGGGGAAAGGACCCCACCAGGTGGGCTGCACAGATCTCATGGTGGGCCATACAATAGAGGTAAGATAAAGGGAGGGTGTGTGTGTGTGTCAGAGACAGCGAGCTTTACCATAGTAGTAGTAGTTGAAAGATGAAATGAGCCTCTCCATAGAAATTGCGTTGCTGTTTTGAAGTACAATCTTATAATTCGTCTCGGTGGTTGTGTGGCCACATCTTCTATTTTGTGAGTAGTATAGCCTACTAAATATTCCTTTATTAATTTGTCCTGTATGAAGAATTAATTAGCTCCGTGACTGCAAAAGACTTAACCAGGAAAAGCAGAAAATGTGCATGAGTCATAGCTGACATGACTTGAATTTAAATATCAGTACAACAGGCCGAGATCATTTCCTGGTCATGACTCAGGATACAAAACACAAGATGCCATCTCGAACACACAACCGACTTAACAGTTGCATCATGGTTTAACAATGTTAAGGTGGGGTCCTAATACTACAATTATTGCAAACAGTATCAGACTTCCTTGGTGATTGGTGGCACGCATAGACTAGTTCTAAGTTGACGAAATACACTCAGTTTACTTAAGCAAAATACATGTTCAGCCTTGTTTGATTAATGTAACAAACAAGCTGCAGAGGTCTAGGTCATAGTTTGACTTTCGTAAGTCACTGCTCAATATTCTTAGACATCCATATTTGAAACATCTCTGAGAAATGTTTAGTATGCATTTTAACAGATGCAAAAAAGTTATTTCAATGTTCTGTTTGTCGTTGTACTCAAGGGTACTTTCCTCAGGCTGTACTATCCTTGCACACATACTGAGGGATTGGAAAGGCCAGACTGGATCCCCAGTAAGGAGTATTTTAATGGCCTAGCTGATTTTATGAAGATCAATCGCACATTCAGTGAAAGAATCTTTAACTACCTCTTTGGTAAGTAGGTTAAAATTGTGGGAAGTTTTTACAGTCTGTTACCTCCAGTGATATTCCTGTGTTAATATGATATGGTAAAGATGAGATCATGATAATCAAAGAGTCTCTTTGAAACAAATGAATGGAACCACAAGCTTTCTCAGTGATGAGTTTTTCCCCGTAACTGATTGTTCTCTGTGGTTTATCAGGGGCATGTAAAATCCCAGCTGTTTGGAATGCTTCTTTCAAACCCAGTGGGAAGTATCCGGTGGTCGTCTTCTCACATGGACTGGGTGCCTTTAGGTAACCTTTTTCATGAACCTTAAATCTCAACTACCAAACACAGTATCTTGATTAAATTGCAAGGTTACACATCTAAACGTTAACATTTTGTAGTGTATGTATTGTATGTATTGCTGGGAACAGACCTCCTGATGTGAGTAGAACAAGATTGAACATGCTAAACCTATATTTGTAGTCTGGTAAGATGTTGGAGTGAGTTATGAGCGCAAACCTGAATTTATGACTGCACACCTTAATATTTTTCTTCTATATTCTAAAAATAATTCCGTCCACATGCATACTCAAAATCAGCCAGGAAAGGCCATCAAAAACATCATATCACAATGCCAAAACTTTTCCCCGTCTACAAGCCAACAATGAAATCAGAATTATCCTGAATCAACTTTAGGAGTTTTCAAAATCAATCACAAAACAATTGTGAGTTTGTGTTTGGGAGAACAGCCAAGACGTGCAAAAAGAAATGCGTTTTTTTAAAAACACCTGGTTCTGTATGTACAGCTGGACTGGCAAAGATAATACAAAACTGTTTGATTCAATCTGAATTGTTAATAATTGAAAGAATGTTAGGTTTCAAATCTGTCAACCAAACATACATAGGACTCCTGCTGCTGTTCATTACCTTAAATAATCTGTGATTGTGATGGATGTTCCGTCATTTCAAAATCTGTGTTAATAATTGGGAAGTCTGTGGACACTGTTCAAATGTTGATCTGCCAATGTTTTTGAGTATATGACTGGCCAAAAATATTTTACATTTTAAAGATTGTCTGTTTGCCATAGGACTTTGTACTCAGCCATATGTTGCGAGCTGGCCTCCCAAGGGTTCATTGTGGCTGCCGTGGAACACAGGTAACATTTCAGTCATCTTCCAAGGGGAAAGAATCGACACCAAAATCATTTCAATCCATCCTCAATTGGTGAAAACATTCAGCCATGAATACCTGGCTCTGAACACCCACCCTATCCTCTAAGCTCCATGTGGTATTTATGTTCCTGTACATTTGAAGAGGCAGCACACAATGAGACAAACTAAGTCATCACATTCTCATTCTGGGAGGGGTGGCGGGGGTGACTGAGCCTCTCTGGAAAACATAAAGGTCAGGGTGAGAATGTGGTCACTATGTCTGCCTGTAGCCGGGCTGCTGCTGTGAAGGGCCCAATGCCTGAGTGAGAGTACATGAAATAAAAAGGTCATTGTGTTTCATGCAGGAGAGTACTATACTAGGTGCACCATGCATTTGTACAAAGTGTGCAATCATTTTATCATTTGGGTTATGTTGGATTGGTTGAGTTGGTGTTTTGACATTTAAAGAGCTTTTTCAGGAACAGCAAGGGGATATGACTGTAGTATCTCAATGACTAATAGTGAGACACATTAACATTTATATTTACAAAAGGGACGAATCTGCGTCAGCAACGTTTTATTTCACGGAGAAGAGCGAAGGAGAACAGCAAAAGGAACAGCCCTCGTGTAAACCACCAAGCGTTAACCCTCCGCATCTCGACCAGCAGTGGATATACCACAGATCCCTGAAACGTGGGGAGAGCGAGTTCCCCCTCAGAAACAAACAGGTGCCGTTCACGACTCTCCCATGTATTGCCAGAGACAGAATAGCAAGCAGTAATGAGAAACACATTTGCACAATCATTGCTCTGATGGGTGATTTTACAGCAGTATTATTTATCATTATTATTATTATTATTATTATTATTATTAAGTGGGCAATTCCACACAAACCGGCACATCCATAACACCAACAAAATGCCATGGTATTTGTATGATTATGTGAAAAGTTTCATAAAGTTTGTTCTACAACCAAGAAGTGTGAATGCACATGCTACCATGGCTTTGTGTTGGCGTTATGGACGTGACCGTTTTGCATGGAATTGCCCAAGTATAGTTTATATACACACCTTTGATCCCATGAGGGAAATATGGTCTAGGCATATATCCCAATTGTGAATTAGTGAAACACACAGCACACAGCGAGTTGAAGCACACGCTAACATAGCGCAGTGGGCTGCCTGGTACAGTGTTACCCGGGGAACAGTGAGCGTGCCTTGAAGCGACAACCCTGCATTTTCAAGTCTGAATTCCTAACTAGTAGGCCACAGCTGCCCCCAGTAAGCAATGGCTTGGTGTTACAATCCATGTCAAATGTGTGCTTGTTTCCGTGAACTATGCCAGCTATGAAATGGCAATACAAGAGTAATTTAGGTTCAGATGGGGGGAATGTTATATGTCCATTCTGGTGATCTTTGAGTATTTTGGTTTTTCTATAAAATGGGCTTATCAAATTAAACTACTTCAATAGCTTTAAAAAAATAAGACCAAATAACCAAAAAACAGCCATTAATGGTCATTTCTAAGGTGTGTTTTGAATTATTTTAGGTCAAACAGAGAGCAGATGAGTGTATACGGGCTTTGGACCTGCTCATTGAAATAAACTCTGGAAACCCTGTGGAAAATGTGTTGCGTACCCAGTTTGATTTTACACCACTGGAGGTAATGGTCACCAAACAATATCCTGTATGCTTATTATGTAATTACAACTACTTAGCGTATTTGTCTTCTGTTTCATTTGTCCTTCATCCATTTCTCTACAGAACTCTATGGACCTGTGTAAAATAGCCATCATGGGACATTCATTTGGTGGAGCCACGGTCATTGAAGGCCTGTGTAAAGACGTCAGATTTAAGTACATCAAATTAATTCAATCAGCTTTTGGGATGTTAATTTTTTTATGCCAAACAGTGTAACCATAGTACTTTGTGACAGACCAAAAAGGTACACCGAATAAACAAACAAGAAATGTTCTCTGACTTCTTTAAGGTGTGGAGTTGCACTGGACACCTGGATGTTCCCAATAGATGAAGAAATATTCCCACGAGTCAAGCAGCCCATTTTCTTCATAAACTCTGAGAAGTTCCAATGGGCTGGCAATATTGCACGCATCAAGAAGCTGGACTCTGCATTTATTCCCCGCAAAATGATCACCATTAGGTTTGCAAAGTAGATTTAACGTAATTTGTTTCACCCAGAAGAGGGCACAGATCAGGAAATGGGTTAATTAAATAAACTGACAAAAATCGTGCATTGCATTGGGCTGCTTAGGGAGTATGCTTTATCACACGAACATTTACGTTTACATTTTTTAGCACATCAGGTTGTATGACTGGATGTTGTTCTCCAACAGGGGTACTGTGCACCAAAGTTTTCCAGACTTCACCTTCCTGACGGGAAATTGGCTGGGCAAGCTGATGAAGTTAAAAGGGGACATCGACCCAAATATTGCCATGGATCTGATCAACAAAGCCTCTCTGGCATTCTTGCAGAGACATCTGTGTGAGTTGATTTATTTTTTACATTATTCTGAATCACATTTGTTGTACATTACAAACAAATACAAATGATTGCCACCAATCCAAGATAACTGAAGATCCAAAGCTGTGGTAAGTTTTTCCCAAATAAACAGCCAATGTTACATTTGCAGGATTGCCTGAGAAAATTGCTTGCCTTGTGTTGAGAAGTGATATTTATAGATTTGAAATTCATTGTTTGCAAAACACAAAGGTACAAAGTGAACAAAGATCAATTTTATCATATTAAACCAATTTGTGACATTGTGACCAATGTTTGCTTGTATTGCAGCTCTTGAAAAAGACTTCAATCAATGGGACCCCCTGATTGATGGAAAGGATGACAACTTGATTCAAGGCACCAATATTACTGTACTACAGTCATCTATATGAACAGCCTCTTCCAGATGCAAAGGTACCAAAGGTTGCACCAAAGTCCCGCCCCCAACAGAAATGGGGAGCAAAAGGCCAGCAACATCAACTGTTACTCCCTTTAGTAGAACTGTATGGGCCAGCTCAAAAATGTGGGACTCAAAGGTCAGGACAAAGTGTGATGCTACCCACTCGGGTTAATACATGTATATCAGTATCACCATTTCTGTTTCTACAATTTTTAACCATATTCAGTTTTTTCCCCAAGAAAGAAAGGTATTTGATGTACAAAAGGCTGTGAGCAAATGCTGTGAGGACTTATTATACTGGCTGGAGATGTGCAGGTTTAGCACTTTGTCAGACTATTCTGACCATGAGCAACTCCTTTCTCATCAATTATTAATGATTAAAAGTAGTTTATGGAATGTAGATGAAATGTTATGTGGGTTGAAGTGGGTTAAGGTTTTGTAAAAACAGGCCTCATGTAAAATAGACTTTCACAAATCGTGGCTGCACTGTTGTGTATTTTACAGAGAGGAGGGGTTAAAGGATGCATTCATTTTACAACTTCCAAGGCAATCATTCTTTACAAAGTAATTATGATTTGGTTGAATCACTATCCTACACTAATGTGCCTTACTCTGGTTCTTCACACTGTAATCAAACAGTATGCCAAATCTTGTTTCAACAGTATTGTAAATTCAGTAATCAGACCCTGGTGTAATTATACAAACATCTCTAGCACTTCTCTTTCAGCTAAATGAATTCCATGTAGACCTCAGATGCCATCCATATTTTTTCCTAAATGACGGTATAACATTCACTTGTACTTCCTTTAAGTGAGACTCATTCATTATGTGTTTTTATTGTACTTTGAAATTGTTCATTAAACAGCAAAAAGATTATATCTGGACTTTTTAATTTGTGCATTGCCATTAATTTTGAATGAATGCATTTGTAGATGAATTTGTAAACTAAAGTTAGTTTTTGCACCATAAAGATAGTTATTATGTGGCTTCATGTGACACATAGCCTAATGCCTTGAAAGTATGCAACAAAAATGCAGTTGCTTTATAAATGTGTATTTATTTAGCCTCAAAAAGTATTCTTTTTTAAATGTATTAACCATTTCTGAATTTACTTTGCCAAGAACAAGGCATTGTGGGAAACCTAGGACATGAGGTTTGGTTCAAAATTGCCATCAAAGACGATAAAGAACAATGAACCTTTGTACAGGATTGATTGCAGTGTATCAGTGTCAACAAATTTCAGCAAGATTTAAGCAATATTGTCCATGGAAAACATCCCACCAAAACCATAATGAGCAGTATTTACTTCACACATGCTACTCATTTGCTGAGATATGGAAAGAAACAAAAACAAAAACACTAACAACAGAAAAAAGCTATCTATGGAACTAGTAGATTTCTTCCACATTCAATTCCAATTAATTAATTTTTTGGAGGACTGAAAGAAAAAACTTCTCTATACTGGCAGTGCAGTCACGTCCTGTTAGACATCTCTCTGATACACTTATGGCAAAGGAGCCTTCAGCTCACCAACAAATATGACACTGTCGTCATCACTGTCCTCACCAGACATCGAATCTGCTCGCAGGCTGAGGTGTGTTACTTCACTCAAGACTTCTTCTGCCAAAAGACAAATTACAAACTTATTATGATACTTATTTCAACAATGACAAATGACAATGACAAAACCAAAAACTTAACTCATCACTGCTTTATATTGGATTGATGGTGTCCTATTTAATCCAATTGTACAATCAGACCCACCATATCTTGGCTAGCTGAGTAAAATGTGCCATCAAGACTAGTTCTGACATCAAAAAAATACTTTAAAACAGTTTCTCTTTCACAACCCTGATTTGTTTCTGTTAGTCAAAGGAAGTTCCCTAGTGTTTATGAGTATTTGACATAACATAAATCAATTTCAAGGTGTACTTAATGCAGTGACGGACAATACCTAAAGTCTGGCCTTCTTCAGACCTCCCTCTCTCTGCTTCTTCACTGATGTCTTTCAGCTGTAAGGACACCTGCTTGTACGGTTATCCAAGCATTATAATGTACCAAAGCATTAAAGGAAAAGCCACCCCCAGGTGAAATTGAGTCGATCCCCGCAGTCCCTAGACTTGGATAAGTGAGCAGAACCATTTTCCATTTGACCCAGCCAATGTCCGAATCTGGCAGCACTGACTTTAGCTTAGCTTAGCATAGTCGCTGTAATCTAGTATTGCAAACTAGCATAATGTGGCAAAAGTAAATCAATTTGCACAATTTTTTTTGTAATTAATTCTCGTGACCTGTGCATTCAGATCGAGTACAAATGATAATACAAAGTAACACGAAGGGATTGATGAAGCGGCATTTAGATTTAGACTATATTCCGTGGAAGCACCGCTGAAAGGTGCAAAGACACCACGCAGCACCTGGAAATCCCCATCCCCTGACTTCCGTCAACACACAAGCGTGGAGTTGTTACTGGTAGGCAGTGAGATTGTTACAGTGTCATATAATCTTCAATATTCGTCGCCATTTTTACTCAGAACTCACTGCCTACCAGTAACAACCAGTAACAAATGCCGCTTGGTCAATCCCTTCGTGTTGATTTACATTTACATTTAGCAGACGCTTAGCGACTTACAAAAGAGGATAACATTCAAGCTACGACACAATGAAAGGACAAACAAGGGGTGCATATTGCTAACATAGAAACTGCACCATTTTAAGTTGAAAGCACCATTTTAAGAAAATTTATTTGCATAGTCATTTGTACTCGATCTGAATGCACAGGTCACAGGAAGTAATTACAAAAAAATTCAAGTGAATTGATTCACTTTTGCCACATTATGCTAGTTTGCAACACTAGATTACAGCGACTATGCTAAGCCAAGCTAAAGTCAGTACTGCCAGATTCAGACAATGGCTGGGTCAGCTGGAAAATGGTTCTGCTCACTTATCCAACTCTAGGGACTGTGGGGATAGACTCAATTTCACCTGGGGTTGGCTTATTCCTTTAACATTTCCTTTTACCAACCTGTACATAACTCCTGCTGTTAGCCATTGTCATCACAAATGTGATTTTGGTATGGAAAGGCTAATGATGTAGAAGCCCTGTGCTACCAGCTAGCAAACACCTTTGGGAGGAATTCGAACAGATAGGCCCTCTTGCCTACATCAGTACTTGATCTCACAATTGCACCTCTTGCCGGTGACCGTGTTAAGGAACCAGGCTAGCCTGGAAATTGTGGGTTTGAATCCCATCTGCCACCATTATGCCCTTGAGCAAGTCACTTAACCCGATGTTGCCATGAACTAACTGAAGGTTAACAAATGTGGATGGATGAAAGTCTCTGCTAAATGAATAAATGTGAATGTAATGACTGAATGGGCAAAACTTTCCACAGACACAGTAATATATTGTGGAAACTTTTCCCTTACTAGTGGAAGTTGTTACAGCTGTAATGAGGGACCAACTCTACATTACCCAGGGGCGCCACCAGTGGGGAAAAGTTAGAATGATTCTAAGGGCCTGGCACCGACTGGGGGACCCAGAGAACATTTTAATATTATAATCAATGCTTGGGCAGCCCAAAATTATTTTCTGTCATAGGGCCTAAAATTTCTAGTTGTGCCCCTGTTTCACTTATGATTTTAAATTGGGATGTCACAGAAGTTCCTCTGTGTGAACGTAATGGCACATGTCCCAATACTTTGGGGGATCTATGGGCAAGTCTATGTCCTAAGTACTATAATGACATGTCATGGGTAACATAAAAAGAATGAAACATATCCATACATACATTATATTTTCTTATATTATTTTTTAAAAATCTGGAAGTATAGGGGTGCGGTTAAAAGAAAGTTACCGTATCATCTGAAGAAGTGTCTGAGTCTTCAGTGTCAGAGGTCAGGTCAATTAGATCCACTTCCACAGGAATATCTGTTCAGTAGACAAAGAGAACATTACATAATATGATTTATATATAAAAAACCCACAACTTTAAAAGCTGATTTTTCTCTAAATATTACCTATGACTGCATGTCTTATAAATACATATTACAGAAATAAACCACCTGCTTTGGAGAGAGAACGATTACCTGTAGGCTGTGAGGCAGACAAACCCACAACAAATAGCCCACTTATTCAGCAGCAATAACTAGGCTACATAAGGAAAAGCACCTAAATTTCAGGCTGACTTACCATCAGATTTCTCTGTAGGATTTGCATCTCCTGTCTGATCATCATGGTAACCATAATTTTGAACTTTTGTCTGTCAGGGGAAAAAAAAGCAAACAACAAAAGCAACAACAACAACAACAATCACATTTTTAACTTTGCTGACATAATGTACGATTTTAACAGACAGGCCAATGTTGTAACAATTACAACCACTACAGCTTAGTATTGTTTTTCTAGGACCACCAGTCACACTGAATCTTCCAGCATACCTTCTCTGGAGAAAAGTCTAAAAGTTCCAATAATGCCATGGCATTCCTTTGAAGTTCTGGATCCTGCTCTGTAACCATATGACACCATGTGAGATGGATTGCTAAACGCAGCAAGCCACTGTTTCACAACCAACTGTAACAATCAGTAATAGTAATTCTGTGGCGATTACCGACCAGTGCTTCCTGTCTCTCTGCCAGGAGAACTCTCTGGCTGGATTTCCTGCAATGGGACCTGTGGGTATATTGACAGTACTGAAATTAGAATTAATAAAATGTCTTTGAATGATTTTCTTTTACATAAGTAGTTTATGGTCTCAAGCTCTACAATCAGACTTACTGGATGGAGGCAAGTTGGATAGAGGAATCCAACAAGTCAATCTCAAATATTTCATCTTGACCATTTCACTATGTATACATTATTATGATTAACTGTTTTCATCATCATGATGTGAAACAATCTATTATTAAATAACAACGGACTGATTATTCTGCCCACTCTCCTTTTTCAACATCTTTTCCAACAATGTTTATTTTTCAAACAGACAGGAGTATAACTAATTTACTGATAAGTAGCAGTAAGCTTTACTGGTACTGATATTATAACTGATTTAAGAGGAAAGCAGGCTATGCAGGAAATATTAAGTTATCCATAATACTAGGGCCAGCATTAATGATGTCCAACTCAAATAAGTTTGGCTGTAATTTGTTATAACTTGAACTGCATTTTAGTGTCTCAATATTGTCAAATATTCTTAGAAGTGGTGTTAGAACATTGCGTGGTTTGCTCCACACATACTGTTTCTTCTGAGGTAGATCCACGGAGATTGGCACACAAAACATTTTCTTGATGCCATTTCTGGTTCTGCTCTGCTGACAAGTAGAAAACAAGTAGGCTTCATCATACAATCCATAACTGCACATTATTCTGAGCTGAGACTTTGCAGAATTAAGGAGCTGTGTGAGGTTAAGGTTAAAACATTTAATAACAGTACTGATAATGTCAAAACACCCTGGCACCATATTGTGTAGACATCTTCTGAAGATTGCTGTGTTCACTGTGACAAAACAAAAATGTTCAAAGAAAATGACAGCTTTAACATTACATACTCAAGCTGTGATCTTATGCAAGCATGTCACTTCTTGCCACTGTGACTGATGTAGTATTTTTGGGACATATGCGTCTGTCATACTGTCAGGACTGACCAAGATCTCAATACTTTGGCAAACATGTATCTATTCAGCTAGATGAAAGAAAATCTCAATATTAGCACCGCAGTCCTCAGGCTACAAAGTACATATTAGGTGATGAAATGCTATAGCCATTGGGCTGTTTTTGTGATGCAAGTTTGACCACGGTAACTACCTCCGTCAATGACATGAGCGGTTTGCCTAGGTTTCTAGGTTTATGAACAGCCTGATTAACAAGCCATTTAGTTTTACCCTACTTTCGTAAACTTGTGGCAACTATAAACAACATTCTCAGGGTGTGCTCTTCATGTATTTATTAGGCTATGTGTGTTTTGAAAAGCAACATTTTGCGCTAACAATAGTTGGCTCGCGAATATATAATTTAGATTATATAGATTTGCGTACTTTAAAGTGACAAATATTTCATGGTCAAAATACATGGCTGCTACGTGAAATGCATACAGGTTACCTGGTCTGCACTATGTGAAGTACTTATCCAAATGCTTAGGTTTCCTCCGTCGAAAAACTCAATGAACCAATCAGCGAACAGAGAGAACTCGTGGGAGGGCTGAAAGCGATGTCACGACCAAACTGTTGTGAATGGTTGAAGGCATGCCCAATAGTTTTCAAATTCACAGAAAGTATCTGCCTACCAGCCTATTGCCTTTGCACAAAGTGGAATGACGTGAAAGAGTCTGGTTCATGAGGCTACAAGTATGCTATTCCTGGCTCTACTGGCTTTGGATTGCATGAGTGCCTCCTTATCATTATTGCCAAATAACCAAGCAAAGGAAGCCAAATTCATTTTATTTTTTACTTAAGCAGAACAGCAAAAGCAACCATTTGTTAATATAAGATGTTTTGTATTGTAGGGCATGTTTTGTTATACTACATTGTTTATACAAATAATTTTTCCTGTTTCATGGTTCAACACACAGATTTAACTTGCGAGACTGAAACTGTTACTGTGCCACACCAAGAAACAAGCTGAGAAATTCAACAACCCACCAGAAGTCTCAGGTTCTTCCAGTGGGGCTTCAACTGCTAGAGGAGCTTCTTCACCTGGAGCTTCCACAGCAGACAGGCACTCCTCACTCTGCAGCAAAAAAAAAAACTCATGTTGGCAAAATAGTCTTGGGGACTTTATATCTAGTCGGGCTAGCATTGCCTTATACTTCAATATTTCAATATTCAATATTGCATTTCACTAACAGTACTGCATCAGGGATCTTTCCAAAGGCTTAGGTGACCAATCAGCAATCAAAGGAAAGGCTATATCCTCAGTGAATGCAACGTAATGACTGGTAGTGAACCACAAGCTTTAGTGAATGCCCAACAGTTTTGAAGTTCACAGAAATGTCTGCTCATGAGGAATCAAACGTACACCAATTGAGGGATCCCAGACGCTTTGCACAAAGTGACACAACATGGAAGCATTTGGTATACCAGTCTACTCTATATCCACAACCTGAAGCTGTTTGAATTCACCTGTTCCTCCGCAGCAGGTGGGTCCACTGCATAGGTTTCAACACCGGGGTCCAAATCTAGATCGATGAAACAATGAAAGTATTCCTTCAATTTATTACAAAACTACAGGTCAATTTGAAAGTTACTTGTCCATAAACTGAACCACTGTCAAAATCTGACCAATAACTGCAGCAAGTGTCTACAGCAAAGAAATCTGACCATAGACTGAATGTTTAAACATTACATAACAATTTAATCGTTAAGAAACTCACATAACTTACCAACATGTGCAACATTCTACCTTTTCTTTCTTTTTGCCAACATGTTAATGGAAATATATACAGAACACAGGCTGAGTGTCCACGGGATTCAATATTCCCGAATGAATGATTAGATGCATTAAGTGAAATGTGTGTGAGTAAGGCACCAGGAGATCAAACTGTCAGAGATACACATTTGGGGTGAAAATGTGAGATTTAGAAAAAAAATGTAAAAATAATATCCCATATGAACAGAAGAGAACTAGAATTGCTGTGTTGTTGCAGTGGTACGCAGATGAGATTGCACAGACGAGATTTTAATTTGTGTGTTGAAGAGAAGTATACGGTTGCAGTGGCCTTGTCCTTTTGACCTGGAAAATCAATCAGTTGAGTTGAATTAGACCAAAGATAGAATTAACAGAATGAATACCAACCTGCTGTTTCTGATACATCAGTTAATTTATCCACATTAGGCTGGCATTCATGTGCAAGATCCTGAAATATAGGCCGTATTGCATACAGTAAGATAACTACTTAACTGAAAAGAAAATTGCTATTAATCTGTCCATCAGTTGCTTCCCTTACCTCTTCCTGTTGGAATGAAATCACTGAATCTGTGTGTACATCATTCGACTCAAGTCCTTCCTCAATTGAACTAGGCTCCCCTGTCATTGCAATTCAATAAAAAATCTAATGCATAGCACTTTCAACACAACTTTAGCTGTGTAGCACAAGCTGAATTATAGTAAGAAATCTCAGCCACATAGGTATTTTCAGGGCTTATACAGCTGGACATCTGCCATTTTCATGTGTGGTAGAAAAAAAATATAAATGGACAATGTGTATACAGGAAAACATGCTCAAATACATTGATAGGACATTGAATAGAATAGCCTGGTATACTGACTAGCTTATCAAATATACCACCATAAGAACATAAACATTCAGTTTGGACTTCATCACTGCATAATAGAAATTACTAACCTGATGTTTCTGTTACATCAACTGTGACATTCATGTCTAGCTGGCATTCACACATGAGTTCCTGTAATATAAGACATATCACATCGTCAGGTAGCAATTTCTTTCTTTTAAATATTCAGTTTTTTCCCCTGGAGTTGTTTACTTACCTCTTCCTGTTGGGTTGATGCCACTGAATATGTTTCTGCATCTACCTCATCCACAACAGAACTGGGTACTTCTGTCAACAATACAAAGACTGATTAAACAAAAAAGTGCCCACATCAGACAGCTTCTGTTGCCCACAACTACACTGATTTTGTTTGGAATGAAATAAACAAATATAATACCCTATAAACATCTGGCTTTAATTAACCTCAAAACAACTCCAAAGGCTGACTCACCAATCTCATAGAGAGCAGTGCCTACAAACAATTTGGGTGATAATAACAGAACTAAATAAGTTCAAATGACTAGTACTAACCTGCTGTTCCCAACATGTCAACAAAGCCTTTCACATCAGCCTGAAATTCATGCAATTGTTCCTAAAATAGAGTGCAAATTTCATTTTGAAAAAATAGATCACACAGTCAGCACATTTCAGAATGAACAGGATGTGCTCATTTCAATTTTATTCACTTGCAATTCCAAAAAATTGCAACTTAAACTATATTTCTGCTGCCAGATTTTTTATTTCGACTGCGTGTTTGCATCTCACAAACATCTGACATACATCAGATGCCTTTTTACACGATCCATTTATATGCTCAACATTTGAAGTGCATGCATGCAAAGCACAAAACAATCCTATAAGCTTGCATTTTTTGGTTAATATTAAGCTGATATTTCAATGGCCAACTTTTTTCCTTTCATTTCCTTTGTGGTCTACTCACTACAACAGGCTACTCACAGCATTTTAGTATTTGTATGTTTAGGCTTCTGTTCCTGCAATGGCTAACTTGATTAATCTCTGGACTAGGAAACATATGTCCTCTCCTGGACATGCTTACCTTGTCAGCTGAAACAAATTCTAGAGGACCTACTACATCGGTTTTCACTTCAGTGTCTTCGCTCCTCACTGTAAACACATGGCAACAAGTTTAGCATCAACTATATCTCAGTGAAAAATGACTGCAAATACACACACACACACAAAAAAACGTACCTTGTGTAAGATTATCTGACAATTGAGAATCTGTGTTGCCTGGTGCATTCTATAAGCAAAAACATTAAATTAGATATCAAAACTAAGAGAAATTACTTCAGGCTCCAAACAGTTTGCACTCTGCCATTACTGTAGGAAATAATTTTGATTTACCTGGGTCTTCTCCTGTGGAATGACTTTGAAGATGTTCTGTGGATCAACTGTCATTTGAATATCTTGCTCCAGTAACAGCACCTGCATGGAGGAAAAAGACGTTTAGCAACCTTATTCGGTCCCTCCTATTAACAGATTTCCCCCTTCCACTTTGTGTTGGAGCTTCACCGGAGTCAAGTTATAGCCAAACCATTTCTCTGAAGATGGGAGTTTCCCCTCGACAAAATGAAAAGAGCACACATACAGCCTTTTCAGAGTTTCTTTTTTTAATTCAGCGTTCAGCCCACCAGACTGCAAATAACATGCTACTCATGATAAAACACTTATGATTCATCATATTAATGAGCACTAATGATAACTGGAAGTTCAAACACAAAGTAAACAAACATGGTGTCCCCCTTGTAGCCACAAAGAATAGAGTGGATATACATGCAGGAAAATCATCCCTGATGACTTCATAGCCTGGCTAAATTTAGACAAATCTGCTAGCAAATTTGAATTCGCTCTGCAAATCAGCCTGGAGTCAAGCCAACTGCAGCCCGTTTCTGAATCAACAAAACTCAGGAACCACTTATCCAACATGGGACAGCCTTTTTTACCAGAGACTGTTTAATAGGAGGAGACATATCACTGAAAAAATCCTGCACAGAAATGTATTACGGCAGTTCATAAGGTAAAGATGGCGGACATGTGTGTATGCATATTTATGCACTTTTCAAAATAGATGTAAACATGCAATAAAAAAATCAGATACAAGCATAAAATCAGAATTGCGCATATCTGATCTGCAGTGTAAGCGCGGCCTTAGGCGAAAGGCGTCCAAAGGCATCACCAAGATGGCGGTCATGTGAAGGGACTTGTCTAGATGGACTTTGTCTATATGATGTAATCAATGATAGAATTTGTGTTGATGTCTATGATTATTATTATTTGATGATTTGATTCTTAAAAGATTGTAATGTACCAATTTCATTTAAATTTTCAAACTGTTTATGGTCCTGGAAATGAGAAATAAAATTAACCCTAAACCCACAATCAGTATCAACTGAAATGCAGTCTGGGGTGATACTACAGTTTTGAAATAAAAGTGAAAAATGCTTACCAGTATTGTCTCTCTGGAAATGCTTAACACTTTAGCACAACACCAGTTCTGGCTAGCCTGGGACCAGACAATGATTTCTTCTCTGACAGAAACACTTCCAGTAGCTCTTCGAAGTTCACCAAAACCTTGGATTTTTCCAGGGGATCAGAACAAAAAGGACAAACTTAATTCAAACACTATTTCTGACAATTACAAACAGCAACCTATTGTAGGCTACTTTTTACGACTAACTCATGACTTACCGGACTCAAAAATTTCACTGTTATTGTTACTGTCTTGTTCAACTTCAGGATTTCCTGCAGTGGTCTCTGCAAACTGTGTGAATGGTTCTTCACATGCCTGACTGTCCTTACGCCTATTAGCACCCAGGTCATGTGAGGTTGCTGACTCACAGCTTTCATTATTGTAGAGTATGCAAGTACTTTCATTCAAATCCTGCTCCAAGGCGAAGAGAGTACTACTAGAAAATTTGTCCAACTCTGAACTTGCACCATCTTGCATAAGGTGTTTGGCCGTTTCTATCATGACTGATTCTCCAAGGTTTCTGGAAGATGCAGCAGGCACCAGATCTTTTTCTAGGACTTCCTTTTCTACATGTTCACTGAGACTTTCAACAGGCAACGCAGGGATGTCAGAACCTTCTTCCATGGTTTCTGAAAATTCCTGTGTGTCATCCTGTGCTTCTAACATGGTTATGTGGACATCCAATACCTCCTGTGGCAAACAACCCCTATCAGAAGTCAGCTCTTCCTGAGCAGATGCTTCAACTGTCTCCAACTCCGAGGCAAAAAGTGTAGACTGGACAGAAATTGTTGGCTCTGCAGGCATTTCGGCTGAAACTGCTAGTTCTGCTGGTGTTTCAGTAATCTTGCTACTCCCAGAAGATGAACACCAGTATCCTTTCATGAGGTCATTGATGATTTGGTCCTGATATTCAACCTTTACAATGTATGATATCCTTCCACTATCCAGCTGTGTAGGCTTCACAACTGTTACTTTCAGAGGTTTATCATTTGCCAGATCGAAAAACATGTCAGCTGCATCATCTTTCCAGGAACCATGTGAACACTCAAAGCCATCCAGTTGACACAGAAAAGCTTGAGGAGGAATATCTTGAAGCTGCAGAGGCAGTTGTCTCACTTTGCCAATGTTGACGTATGATTCATTGCCATAGTCTACAAAGAGAACGCAGACCATGTCAAGCTCTTTTGACAGGATTTCACCTCGATACCACTGTTGGTCATCAGCAAAAAGAGCCAAACAGGCATGTCCAGCATGGAGTGACCCCATGTTAACAGGTTTGAGATCAGGGGCATTTACCACATGTTGAGCGAGATCAGAAATCTCCTGAAGTTTGTCTGAGTACTGACACCAGAAGAACCCAGGCCCATTTATGGTGGAGGCAAAAACCTCTAGAGACTGGCCTTCAGATAAATTAACTTTCTTGTACATAGCTACAACTTCTGCGAAGGCTTGAGTGGCACTCTCAGATGATAAACGGTCTTGTTTCAGACTTACTTCCTTTCCTGCTGGCTGATCAGATGTTACAGTTTGGTCCCTTGTGTACAAACTGCTGCCAAGTCTTTTACCATTTGCTACCAGGGTCACTTCCCAACCCATTTCTTGTTTTTGAATAAACGTACAATGAATAGCTCCATCAATTCCATCCAACTCTTTTTTGAAGTCATCTGAATATCCTTCACTGGTCATGGAACCAGTCAGGAAGCAATTAATGCTCAGCCTGGAATAGCCCAAATGGGGCTGGGCAAGCCTGCAGATTTTCGATGTAGGCACTCTTGCCATATTTCCAAAGTCAATGAACTCCACATTGCAAGTGTCATTCTCAATTTCAGTTTTTATGACCGCACGATACCAAGACTGGTCCTCTGGAAACTGAGCATTAACCAAATTGCCTTTTTGGATATCTTTCACAGAAAGGGGTGTCGTATCTTGGTCATTATTCAGCTTTTCTACTAAGGAGAATATTTCATCTTCATCTGACACAAGATGAACAAAGAAATTTGAGGGACTGTTGTAGTGCGACACATAAACTTCTGATTCTGTTCCAGGTACGATGGACCTTGGTGGAAGATCAGATAGTTTTGGAAGAACCTGCAGAGTTGTGTTTTGACTCAATGTGACAGGGGATGTTTTAAAAGGTTGTGCAGGATGGCACAACCTTCCTGATTCTGCTCCAGTTCTGCTTTTCCCATTCCCGGACCCAAGTAAGCTTCCTTTTGATGATGGGTCTTGTTCTTTGCAGGTACCTACTTGTCCACTTGAATAAAGACTACCCTGATTACAACCATCACCTCTATTAAAGAATGCTTGTGTATCAGTAACTGGTACTTTTGACTCAAATTTGGTTGTACTTTTCAATCCTTCTCCTCTATTGAACAGGATGCATGAGTCTTGTTGCTTTTGCAATACTCCATTTGCTTGTGGCTTTGAGTCCAGCTTTGATGCATTTCTCCCATCAATCTCCTTGTAGGAAGAGCTTTGTCTGTGGCTCTCCCACCAGTCATCTTCCACTTGAACTTCTGATTCAAACCTGGTGATATCCCTTCCTACTGCATTCTGGGGAATGCTAGCATCCTGCTCCAAGGCACCAAGTCTTTTTCTCTGCATCTCAGTGGTGAGCTTTTCTTTAAGCAGATGATTAACTTGGGTTTTCCCATCATACAGCTCAACCAATAACTTTCCGTTTGGTTCCTTTGCCACAATAACTGCTTTCAGGAAGTGATCAATAACATAGTTTTTAAACCATCTGTTAATCCCTCTTGGGACATCTGCAGAGATATCAGAGAGTCCACACTCAATAGCTTGAACAGGAACGGACATAATCTCACCTGCTTCAATGGGGATTGGGAGCAAATCTGACTTCTGCACTTCTACTGTGTCCCCATAATCCACAAAGTTAACCACAATGGATGGGCTGGTAGATTTTATTTGCCCTCTGTACCAATCACCATCAATGTATTTTGCAAAGCAGACAGTTCCAAATGTCTTTGGACACTGCACAGACTTGAGCTGGTGGCAAAGTAAGTTGACCTTGTCAGCTAGGCTCTGGACCACCACAGTGTTCCTACGGAGCTGGCAGTAGAACTCATTTACACTTTTTACTGTGGTCACAACTACTTCTTCCTCGGACCCCATTTTGAGACTGTGTGTTGAGTAGTAATAGGTGTCTAAACGAAAAGGTGGTACAGGAACCTTCATTGGAGGAGTACTTATCGCTAACCCTCTCTTGACTAGCAGACTGCACACACTCTGGAATGGGGTTTCCAAATCCACCACATTGAAAACCACTTTCTGCATGTCATACATCACAGCATATATGGTGCATTTCAGTGTTATGTTCATGGATGTTGCTTCCTCTACAAACTTTTTGAAGAGATGAGTTGCATTAGCATCCCATTCATGTGAAGAATGTGAGAGTGGATGAATGAGGTTGTGCAAGCGGCATCGAAATGCTTGACCATTCAGTTTCAAAAAGGTCGGGTTGATAGGGCGGAGATCCTGCAGAGCAACTTTCCTGGTTTGTCCATAATCAATGAAAAGTACATCAACATGAGGTGTCTGGTGTTTGTAAATGACCAATGCTCTGTACCACATTCCAGTTTTAGGATGACGGGCTACACATGCAGCTTCAGTGAGCTCCTGGTATTCACTCTCTGCATAGTGAGTCTGTATATCTTGCATTAGCAACTTCAGGTGCCCCACATTTCTGGCAATCTGGCACCAAAAGTCATTTGGGCTGTCAATATGGGACACATAAACTTCCAAATAGCTTCCGATTTGAAACAAATACTCTTTGAAAACCAATCTGGAAGCCTTGGGCAGTGCTGCCCCATCTGATGAAGCATCACTCTTTGTCTCAGAATCAATGGCTTTCACCTGTGGAACTTGAGATAAGGCCTGGGGTCTCTGGGTATACTTGATCACAGGCTTTGTAATTGTATCTTCCCTCCTGGCAAATCCAGCAGTGCACATCAGGTGGCATAAGTCCTTTTCACCATCTAACATTTGATCAGACAACTTAACAACATGCAAGTCTTCCATCTTGCCAACAACATAAAGGTCAAGAACTTTGTCCATGACAGAGTTTGAGAAAAATTTCAGTGCCTTAACACTCCAGTCATCACACACAGGTCGGATCCCAGCAAGACCACATTTCAGTGCAAGAGGTGGCAACATTTGGTATTTTGAAGGCAAATGGCGAATACTGTGTCTATCCACAGCCTCTGTGTTTCCATAGTCAACAAAGTAAACCATTAATTGCTTGTCGGTTACTTCACAAACATTAGCTCTGTAGTAAGAACCATCTTTAGACAATGCAACACAGTAGAGACCAATTTTTGGGCTTCTGACATGTCCTTCTGCAGATGCTGGATCACAGTACAACTCTGACAAGTCATCCATCATCTGGTCAAATTCATCTGCATACTTCTGAATCTGAACCCAAAACTCAGATGGACTTTCGACATACTGCACAACAGCCTTGTGCGTTGTGTTCACCAGAAAGCTTTCCTTGGGCATAATTGACTTGCAATCCATTTTGTTAGATGGACACAACCTCTGAGACGCACTCTTGTTCATGTTGTAGTCTACATGGATCTTCTCCAATTCTAAGAGACACTCTGCTTGTGCGCCAAATTCTTTGTTGAGGTTCCTGCTTCCAGGCCCAACAAGAGTGACATAATGAACCCCTTCTGACAGGCTCTGGTACTCAAATTTGGCAATCAAGGTCTTGTTCAACAGGAGGGATTTCAAACAGTCTATCTGAAAAGCAGTCCATCCAACACCTCTGTCAAGAACACCATGCAGGGAGCATACATAGGTCACCACAGGCATTCTGAAGAATTCTGCTGCTAGGTGCCTTATGCTGTCAATTTGAGTGAAGTGTTTCTTGCCATAATCCACCTGTAACACCTCTGCTATATTACTAGAGATGATGACTTGCTGCAAGACTGCTCGATACCACTTTCCATCTGGTCCTCTGGCAGCACATGGAGATCCCAATGTCTCAGGTGGAGGACACATTGCAGCTTTGCCCTCATAATGCTTGGTGATCCGCTCTGTTAATTTCATTAGCTCCTGAGAAAAAACGTTCAGCTGGCAAAAAATGCGTGACGGGTTAGTGACCTCCGTTACAACAACAGTCTCCACCATTTCAGGTTGCAGCTCTGGGTACATGTACTTCAGTTGTGTCTCTAAGTGCCTGACCTCTGTAGATTTGTCACTCGTGGACTGACTTGAGGCTTGAGACTTCGAGAGTGAGTCACTGACTGAGGGCTGAAAATGATGAAATACAAACTCTCTGAACCTCTCTGGTGGAATTTTCCTGGCAAAACCCATTTCCAAGATCTGCCGTGAAAGAGTTGGGATGTCAAGAAGAAATGTTCGATGAGGCACAAAAACTTCCCGAACACAGGCATTCACCATCTTACCACACAGAGATCTCAAGAACTCCATGGCCATAGGAGACCATTTGTTTTCTGGAGACAATGGTAAGACATTAGCAAGGACACACAACTCCACCTCTGAAGGCAGCAGAAAATGCTCTCTTTTGCCCCAGGCCAACATATTAGTCTTGACATTCAGTGTCTTGCCCTCATCAAAAAGAAACACACTGTAATTGGATGATCTCCGTGAAACAACACGTGCCCTGTGCCATGTTTCACATATCTGGACCAGGCACTGGTCTCCTGGGTCCCCTTCTCCCTCTCGAAATCTTTCTCCATAACACTGAATCTTATTTCGCATCTGCTCATAAATGTGCCTCTTCTCCTGGTTAAAATTCCCCCAAAACTCCACCAAAACACAGAGTGGATTTGAGTTCACTCGGGTTACAAGTACTGTAACATTTGAACCTGGAGATGGGAGTCCCACAACAGAACACATGGTGGTGTCTTCCCAAGTTGAGTTCATCCTTCAATTCCAGATATATCAATGTTACATACTCAGTGTCTGTAAAAAACAAACAACAACAAATATTACTAACTACACTCATTTACAACCAAATCCTGTCTGTAGGCCCAACCATTTTAGTGCAGCTTGGTTAACAACCCCTTTTCATTCATGTGTAGAGAAATAAAGAAAGAACTAACTTTTCAATACCATTTTCAATTATAGACACACTATGTTAGTATTCGGAGATATTTTATAATGGACACGAGTTCTACAACAGAATTTACTGAAGAAGTAGGTCAATAATATCCATAAGGGATCATGCATTATAATAGCATGCTTAAAACTGTTGAAAATAAAGAATTGTATGCATTGCATTGTATGCATTGGCATATGCATTTTTAAGCCTAATAATTATGAGCCTCTTCAGCATCAAGTGTTTGGCATGCTAATATACACCACTAGCAACAAATTAATTTGAGGAGAGAAGTGGGAATGGGTGCACATCATACATACAGGCAACTACATTAAAATGAACACATGTTGGCAGCTACCATGCGATTGTGTTGGCTAGCACTAGGCCTAATGACAAACAAGGAAAAGAAAGCTCAATACCGCTGTACCATTATGCTATGATGTAAACATAACAACGCTTCTACAATGTGCTAGGTCTGTAAATAATGGCTAATTGACACATCACAACAGCACTGTCAGTTTGTACTTTTACCTCCAACATACCAGCTTTAACCTACGACTTGTCCATGTTTTGTGAAAGAGCACTCTTAGTTCTCCAACTCAGGGAGTCAGCTAAGTCAAAAATTTTACAGTTAACCATAGCCAGCTATGTTATCTTTGCATCACATACATCGTAGTACAAACACCCCTGTGGTTTGGTAGACTACATGACTTGACTGCACGGTGTATTTTTTTTCTGTCTGCTCCCCAGTGATAATCTGATGAAAATACTAAACAGTGAGTATGTTCCAATACACATACTTTGCGAGTGCACTATGCTGTGCACTATGCACTTGCTGGGAGAGTGTGTGAATTTCGGCAAAATTCTGCAAGTTGTCCCTCCTTTTCTGTTAGGTTTCCAAGATGGTGTCTACTTGGTGCTGCTAATTAGGCTGTAATTTACTAAGAGGGAAGACTGAAAGCTAATATTTAACTGAAATCTGCGCGCAAGAATAGCTCCTACAGCAATGGTATGTTGACAATATAGCCACTCAAATGTCTTTTTTTAGATTTGCAATAAGCCCAATAGGTCTAAACATTGTCACTGTGCCCAAAATAAACAGCAACACATCAATAAATAATGTTCACATACACATTCAAATAAATTGCTATAATAACTGCAGTGCTTTATAGTTAAAAAGTTTCACCTTGTCAAATGCCTCCCATGTCATGATGAGGCCGAAAGGACCCTTGTCAAAGAAAGCTAATTTTACAGGGAGTAGTAAAGCAACCACAGGTATTACAAATGACATACAAAGCCTGTGTGCAGTTTCTTTATATCAGAATCAGGATTTCATAAAATGGGCTTTTTTAAGGTCCCGAACGCAAATCATGTTCAGTTTTGGCAAACAATATTTTAGGGGTATTCGAGGGTGTTGAATTCAAATCTGCTGTATGCCAGGCTCAAACATGAGTTTTAAGCCTCCTCATTACCATTACAATATAGCGATGCATTACAGGTGAATAGAGTTGATAATCAAAGCATCACATCTCCATTAAACTTCTCTGGTTTATTGCTTACAAAAAAAAATTTAGCAAGAATTTTGTAACCTAAATTTTGTCACATATTCTACATCTGAAACACATGATTTGTGAAGTGTGAACCACCTAAACTGCCCCAACTCATTTGCATCCTCTATCACCATACACCACAGTGATTGCCAACTCCTCCTGAGTGGATTTGACCATCTTCACAAGGGGCCCATGCCAGGACCGACTCTTCCTTCTAGAAGCCCTGTGACCGACCCCTTCTCACTACGGCACTACTACAGGGGTTCTCAAACTTCATTGGACCAGGGACCCCTCGTGGAGTAAAAATATTTCCATGGACCACTCATAATCGGAACACTAATTTAACCATGCAAACCTATATCCATTTGTTCTGTTAGATGCTAGGTGTTTTTGTAGCAAACTTTTTCACAAACGCCATGGCAATGCGCTCTGGACCCCAGTTTGAGAACCAATGCTTCAGACCACCTATAGGTTGATGACCATATAATGTGGGACAGTATTTTGGACACCATGGAGAAATTGTGGACTATCACTTATAGTAACTACTGACTGCACTTTTCCTGCATGACCCTTGGCAGTTGGGTTGGCCCCTTGCGCTGTGAATCTGCCCAAGGTTTCTTCCTTGCCCCTGTTGCTCTTGGGTGCTCTTTGTTAATGTCTGTAAAGCACCACGAGACAATTCCATTATAAATGGTATAAATATAATTAATAATATAACACCTAATTTACTTGTGAAAATATACAAATTCACTTCTTTTTTTCTTGTCTCGAGGTTGTAGTAACCTACAGATCTTTCATGGATATATTTATTATTAGCATTATGATACATGACATTGCATGAAAAATATGACATGAAACTACACTCATTGCTATGTAATGCTATGTTATAGTTAACCAGGGATACAAGCATCTGCTTCTTCATAATGTAGCCAGACCTCTGCTTCAGCACATATTAAATTTATCCGAACGCAATCATGTCCTGAGATGACCAGTGAACATCTTGTACATCACTAGAAACGTTTCGCAATTTCGAAAATAATTAGGAGTGACGATATATATCCGCTAAAATGCACATTCTGATTTGGAAAGAGTCAGGGGTATCTGCTTTTAAGTTTAATGACTAACAAAATGCATAACTTGCCATGATGTTACACCATTTAGCTTAGCTTACGTTATTCTGACAGCCAGCACATGGCCACTTAAGCTTAACAAATTTGGAAGGTGCTAATCTGCTAATGCTAAGTAGCAAACACGACGGCTTACGACTTCAGGCAAATCAGATTGAGGCTTTTCAATACTTCCACGAATTAACGATTTCAACTTTACTACCAATTTAATAGTATTACCCCAACACTGTGGGAATTTATGCCTTACTGTCGGCAATTAAAGTTTCGCTGGTATGAAGCCGCGTCAATATATTAAAGGTAGGTTAGCATTACCAACGATGCTAGCCAATTACAGGATCAAGTGGTGTCTAACCAATTAGGCTAGAGAAATCTCGTAATGTTGCCCTATTGTGTAATAAAAAACGTGTTTTATACCTTTTTTGTAGGGTTGCAAGCTTGGACATAATGCTGCCTGGGCACTTCAAGTACTTAAATAGTACTTACCTTTTTTAGGAGGTCCACTACAGACAAAAAAATTGGCGGTTGCCTTCGACGCGTTTTTAAATTATTCCGGACTTGGCAGTTGGGTGAATTTAGCACACAAACAATCTGTAGCAATATGTTGACTATAACCAAATCTGAGCTCTTCACTGAATATTACTGAAAATTTCCTGAAGTATAAAGTTTTACGACTGTGAAGTTGGGATCTCCCGCTCTGACGTTATACTCTGTTGAGTGATGTGACGTCCCCTCCTTGCTCATGGTTAATGATAAATTCTGATTGGATCACAGAGGCACAGACGTTTTTTGTTTTGTTTTTTTGTGCATCGACACCCCCCCCCCCCCCTTTTTAACTCTTTATGGGATTCCCCTGCATGGTTTATAATCCCAAACTTTCTTTTTAACAATTTTTTTTATAGAAATAGGCTTTGTGTTGTTCCAGATCGTGCAGTTCTTTCATGTACGTTCACTAAATATTTGCCTTCCATTCAGAGTAGGGAACATCTTTACCTGCCATGTGTGAAGGCAAAGACAGTGGGCAAGTGAAGTTGCATAATTTTCACTGCACCATCACATTCTTATGTTACAGCGATTACAGAACACCACGACTGTCTGATCAGATACAATCTTTGAAGTTACATTTTTGTGCCTTGCATGGTTAGACTAATAAAGACTTGCTTATTTTCATTTTAAATATCCGGACGCTGAAGTGCACTGAAGTAACTGACAATGGCAAGAGCATAGCTTGAACACGTTCTCTTTAATGTACAAAAACAAAATAATTCAGAAAATAACGAACAAGTTTCTAATTCAACATAAACCACTGTATCTGTGAAATACTGTGATTGGTTGTTATGTACAATATGCAGTTTTAGATGCTTGGGTCAAACCTGAAACTACCTAAACAATATAAAATCAAAGAGTACATATCGTCTCAAAGACAGTAAAAAAAAATATATCATAAATGCGTGAACTTGTCACAATGGTTCTATCTATTTTGGTGGGTCTGTGTTTATCCCGTATTTCTCCTTGAGAAGTTTTAGTTGTTCCTCTTTTTTCTTTGTGTCCATCTTCTGGAATGCCTGAAAGAGAAAAATAATTATGCAACACACACTGATAATCCAAATTCTTCTAGTACTATAGTACTACTTCTAGTACAATATGTACTTAATATATTATAAATAATTCTGTCATCATAACTATTGGTAGTTCCTCAGATCATACAGAGGCTGGTAATGTAGACAATGTATGATGTGTTTTTGACCTGGATGGATGCCAAAGAAAAAAATATCAGGGATCTCGGCCTCTGCATTTGAGCAATAGGCCAGAACATTGTTGAAGTGTATGCTTGATGAACATTATTACAAATATTACTATTACACTTACTCTGTTTGCATTGTAGTATAATACCACCAGATATCTGTTGCAGACATTAAATCCAGACAAGTGGTCACAAGCGTTCTTCGCATCAAAGATGTCCTCGTAAACAACATAGGCAGTTCCTCGTGTCTCTGGCGTATTCCCACTAAAATGGAGTTTTAATGACACTAATTTGGTTAACAACAACAACAACAAAAAAAAAACAAAGATGGTATAGTGGCATGGCATTCAGCTATCTTTGGGAAGAAGCATCTCTTAAATATTGTAACCATAAACATTTAAATCTGAGAGCTTTGGAATAAATGCCCAACATGTGTAAAATATGCCAAGAACACACAATGATGCTTGTACTTACACTCGGATTTGTCGAATGGGTCCATATTTTCCAAAAATGTCATACATTTCCTCAGCTGTGATCTTATATGGTAAATTACGAATATACAATATTCTGTTTACTTCTGGGGGTAACCGAATCTGAAAAAGAACAAGCATAATATAGAGTTATACATCATATATCATGTATATGTACATGATATCCAGTTCTCTGAGAACACTATGACATTCCACCTTCTATTTATCCAAAACACCTTTTATTATTCAACAACATGTTTTGTGGCTTCAATGACATGTTTTGTCTTTCCACTCAGTGACAGAAATCATAATTTGTCTGTGCACTAAATGTAACCTCAGTGTAAATATAGCCTCTCTCAAATGTCGTTTTACATATCTTGTAGCACGACTTGAATCCATGGTGAAACGTTGTTTTGTCTCACTATATCCAGTATATATGGCTGAAATGACAAAACCCACGTGACTTTTTAAATTATCCCTTGGCATAGTAGCATTAATATAAGCAACTATTATCAAATGTTCTAAAACCAAACTAAAACTACAATAACTGCTAAGATAAACTCATGTCATGTTACTTTTCCAAACAGTATCTATCTATTACAAAGTAAAGATTTATGTTTGTGCGATTATGGGTGTGTCTGTATTTTTCAGGTAAGGTTACAACAGTAAAACAGAAAATTGACATTAGAAGGGGTTTGTTGTAGCCTAGAACACTCTGCTCGTCAGGCTAGGTTTCCTGTACATGAATTAAGTGTGTAATTTTCCATTGCATTAGAGGGCTTGGAACATGGGGAAATGTCAAAAGATAGAAACCTGCTATAAAAACAAGTCTTGTCTAAGCCCTCCCAAGGCCTCAATTTTGACCTAATGTCTTGTTGATGATGTAGACTAACGTGAACTCAGAAATACACAACTCAAGCAGTGAACTGATGTATTAACACTCTGCTGTTGTCGAGCCTTTTATCCATAATGACTTCGTTAGATTATGTAATAATAAAGGCTGCCATGTGCGGGCACATATTACGGGCCTGGCCAGGTAGCCAGCATTTAGCTTTGGTTACCTAGCATACGCTACCACACATAACAAACACAAAAGAAAATGCACTCCATTAGCTAACTACATATGTTAAAAACAACAAAGAATACTTTGATGACGAACACAGGCGAACCAACTATATTCCAGAACTACAATGGACACCGACATTCAATTTTAACAAATGTTTGTGTCTTGATGTTACAGGACCAAAAGGCGAGAACGTTAGCTGATTCGCTATCGTTAACAGTTATGTATAGTCAAATAATGATTAACAGAAACAGATTGCACTTACATTTGCCCGTTTCGCTGCTTGCATAGCCATGATTGTACCTTATTTCGAAGTCAAATTCAACAAATAAAACAACACAAAACCCCCACAACCACTCTCCACGAAACGTTACAGGAACCACAGAAACTGCGCAACGAACGACACAGGCGCTGTCTGATGACTTGCTTCCGGTTGTTTATGTCATTTCCGGACAATCACCTTTGTGTGTAAATCGATTAAATTGTTGTAGATGGACTACTTAAAATGAAGGCTACTGAAAATAATGTTAAAAAAAAGAAAGAATCTACTTAGGGCCGTACTGCAATCATTTGTACAGCAAACTTGGCAGAGCTGTGTAACGTCAGAGCTGTATAGCTTGACTCTTTATGTCCCTTCCTGCCATCTAGTGGTCTGTAAGGGTTATACACAAACTCAGTACAAATGATTATCTCGTGAATTATTGCTACCCATGTGTACAATGAGTTCATTGTGTATTCGATGTGTGCTTTTGTATTTAAATGAGTATATGATGGAAAAGAATAAACTACATACTAGATCATTATGGCCACAGAGGTGAGTTTAGGACAGGTTAAATTCAATTCACACCTTCAGAAAACAGCCTGTAAATGTTTTATTAATTTAAACCACAACACAAGGAGTAGTGCAGCCATGTCATCAAGGGAACAATGCATGCTACATGTACAAAAGAATCCTTGACATTTTGCCGACAGTTACCAATGGTTACTTCAATCTGGAGCCTGATAGCAATACAGTGTAAGTACATACGGCTTGGCAATGACTTTTTGGATAATATAGACCCAATGTTTCTTGTCATCACTGACCCGATCTGGAAACACAGTATTTCTCATCTTAGGATCCAATCTATGTTGGTCAGTTCTTAATGTGTCAGACAGTGCATGAACCTTAATGTGTCAGACAGTGCATGAACTAACAGCTTGTTTCCAGACTGCACAAATGAGAGAGACTTGGCTGGAGGCCCTCTAGGATGTTTTTCATCAACATTCACAAGCAAAGACACAAAGGACTCCATATCCACTCTCTAAAGAGATGAACAGGAAAAAGAGCAGACATACACATATTCATCAAGACACGTGGACAGGAAATTAGAGAGGTAAAAGTTTGAAAGAAAAAAATAAATAAAAAGAACATACAAAAAACAGACAAGCTCAAGCTCAGGGTAACACGTAGCAAACACAGTTGTCCTATTTCCCCAAATTATGGAATAGGATGCATTGTTGACAGATTCTGTATGTACACCTCTCAGTTTGTGCTGGGAGGGAGTGAGCCATGAGGAGGACTAGAAAGCCAAAGAAACAATTTTTAACCCTCTCCATTCACTGACTAACCCAGTGGTGCTGTAATGACTCTGATATGCAAGCTGTGTCTGGGACAGAAATACGTGGCTTGAAGAGATAGTGCTGGAAAATATGTGCACTGAAGGCAGTGGAGGTTCATGCTGTACCAGGGGTTACAGCAAGGTACTGTTGGGACTTAGACACACAACACTGGATAGGTGATTCTAATGCTCTAACTGAAAATTTGTTCATCAAAGGATCACAGTCCATAAGCCTTACAGGTCCAGAGGATACAGGCCAATTCATACGTCATACTTCCAATAGGATTTTGTGTGACAGTTTGATTCTGGTTATTCGCAGTGTTAGGTTGAAGTACTCCATTTGAGAACTGTGCTAATGAGACAGATTTAAAATGGGAAGCTGCCTGAATAGAAAGTAGCAGTACTGTCATCTACTTTGTTGAGGAAAACATTCCCCGGGTTGAGGAGGGGAAAAAAAATAATAAAACAAATGCTCAAAAAAACACAAACATACCCCCTACAGAACACTGTATATAATGTAGCATGAGTTTCCTGTTCTGTCTTGTATTCAGTTTTCAACTGCATTTCCCAATAAGGCGTTTTCATCGTCAGTCCTGGAAGGATGCAAAGTGTGACTTTGTAAGGCAAAAACTTAATAGCATGCAAATAAACTACATTTATAATCACCAACACTACAAGCACATTTGGAAGGTGAAGTTGGAGAGATTGAAATTCAGTATTTCCTCTATTCAGATTCAGATTTTTCATTCAGAGTGGATAAATGTATTAATTAGACAGAATTACACTGGAGTGAAATTTTGGTTTTCTTCAACAATATTCTGTAAATGAACCACATAGCTATCATCAGTAAACTTGAACAATAAATAGTAGCTTAATTCAACATAGCACATCACTGATGCGCAAGCTTCAGTGGAATGGGACTCTATGGGAAACACTGTTCACATTTTGGCAGTTTATATTAAATAATTAATATATATTTATAGAACTCTCTCTCTCTCTATATATATATATATATATATATATATATGTGTGTGTATATTTGTGTATGGTGTTTTTGTGTGTGTGTGTGTGTGTCTGTGTGTGTGTGTGGGGGACGATTTTGAAGTGTGGCAAATATTTGTCAGCAAATCACATTCTCATGCACATGAGTGTTTGAAACACAAGAAGCGAATCCGTTGAAAGGTAGTCCAAGCATATTATAATCAGAATTAGCATTTTAGCTTCTTTTTATCAGTGGAAATAGCTGCAAACTGAATGGAACATTAATCTTCTGTGCAGTCCACGGCGGCTTCGCCTTTTCTCTCTCTCTCTATCACTCTTTCTCTCTCATTCTCATTCTCTCACTCTTTTTCTTCCCCTTCCTCTCTCTACACAAGAGGAGAGGAGAGGCGAGGGGTGGCTGCTCATTTCTGCAAGTCGCACTGCAGCAGTAGTACGATGGAGGGGTCGCTCTTGGCCGCCTCCTTGAACTCCTCCAGTGTGATCTGGTCGTCGTTGTTCTTGTCCATCTTGCTGAAGATCTTGTCCACACGCTGCTCTGGCGTCAGGCCATCCTCATTCATCTTCATCATGATCACTGTGCCCACCATCTTGTAGATGGCCTGGAGAGAGGGAGACAGATGGAAAACAGGAAATGTGAAGATGTCATGGAATACTTCTTGTTGATCTTCTGACAGCACAGAAAGTTTTAACCACATCTTTTAACTTTGTACTTAATTGTATTTATGCCATGTTCTTGAAAGTCACTTGTCATTTAGAACAACTTATTATTTGACCTTCTTTTTCAGTTTTATTTTTTGTCTTGGCATACCTTTAGTCTGTGTTATGTAGAATAGGTATGGGTTAGCCACCAAATTAGAATATCTACTAGCTACAGAAACCTGTAAATTATTATTTTAAAAAAGTTCAGCTTTTTGCCACACCTATAATTTGCAGTATTGGGCGCTTTCATACTGTAGTTTATTATTTTTTTATTTATTAATTTCTAGTCTGGGTTCTAGTGTAAGATAATATGTTGTAAATTAAAATAAATATATAATAATTTCATTGTACATTTTACCCAAGTACTTTCTGTTTCTAATATGGTATTTTTTGTATTGTATGTTGCTTTGGATAAAAGAGTTTGCCAAGTACACATAAACGTAAACATAAACAAAAAGCCATGTAAGCCTAGTTGTTAACTGTGATACATGAAGAATTGTTCATCATCTGTCTATCAACTACAGATCATCTCCTCTCTGTGTTTCCCAAACTTCCTGATATTCTCACAGACTCAGAGCTCAATATGTCCAACAAAACAGAAGAAGAGACAGA